>JAPFRF010000001.1:210592212-210637212 GCA_029282475.1 Phrynocephalus forsythii
GAAAATTATCAAACGTTTACCGGTCCCCGGTGATAAAAAGGTTGGGGAGCACTGACTTAGAGAACTAAAGGTAAAGGAAGCCGTTTTCCATGTAATGCAATGAGCATTAACTGAAATGTTTGCTTCTGATTGGAATGCACACCAAGATTATACTCCTAGGTGTTGGAACATGATAGCTTCTACTAATCTTTTATCAAAAGCACAGTTGTCATACATATCATTTTCATAAACACAACATGTATTTGAGGCCTGTAACTATTTCACAATCAAAACATACTGTTATTTTCAAATGACAATATATATACCTTGTCCATCATTAATAGAAATGAAATCACAAACAATACAGGTTTCAGGTACTGAACAAATCCATCAATACCCCCGGCATATCATATAGTTCCAGACAGTGCCCTAAAAATCTGTGTCACTTGGAAATTATGGAAAGGTGATCAATTGGTTTAGCAGCTCATTGTCAGCTTTTCACATAATCATGGAAGATGCTTAAAAAGCCACTACGGTGCCCCATGGCACAGTGGTTATATGCCTGTACTGCAGGTAAAACTGTACTCAAGACCTGGGGTTCAATCCCAGGTAGCAGGCTCAAGGTCCACTCAGCTTTCCATCCTTCTGAGGTCGGTAAAATGGGTATCCTGCTTGCTTTGGGGGGGGGGGGCAATGTGTAGCCTGCACAATATAATTAAACTGAAAACCGCCCAGAGATTACTTGAAGTGGTATGGGGCGGTATATAAGCAGAACACTTTGCTTTGCTTTGCTTTAGTCCAACTCCCTGCTCAAGGCAGGAATATAAACCGTAGGATATCTACCAGATGGTTGTATAGATTTTTCTTGAAACAGTTGTGGGTGCCACAACTGTTTCAAATTCAACCCAGCAACCCCCAAAGACGGATATTCCCAGGATAAAAACGTACAGACAACATGGAGATGCAGAAGGGCTGCAAACTTAAGAGATAATGAAGTTCCCCAACATAAGAACAACAAGATTCAAAATAATCTATTACCCAAAAGTGATAATGAGCTGGTATAATATTTGTAGGAGAATTCTAAAAGGACATAAGGGCTATTCTTACCTATGCCTTTTCTTCTGTATTTGGAATCCACCGCTAACATGGCTATGTAACCTCTGCGAAACATCTTTTTGTGCATATCCAACTTGCAAACGATGGCACCCACGCACTCAGCGCCTACCATTGCCTTTAAAAAAAAAGATAAGAACAAACCCAAACACATTTTTGTAGGTTAAGGCAATACAAAATTCACAAAGGCCAGAACCCCAAAGACACATGAAAAAGGAAAAAAAACTGCATTCGTGAAGTTATTTGCTGAGAACATGTATGGACCATGTAAGTACCATGCATTCCCTGGGGAGTTAACTAGCAAGGTCCAGATAAAAGCAGCAATGCACCCACGTTTCATTGGCAGGAATATTAAGTAGGCCGTGTGGAATGCGGATTGGATAGGCCTTTCCTATTCTCTCCAACCCTTCTGTGCTTCTTATCTCCTATAAGCCACTATGAAAGTTGTGGGAACTTTATTTAGTAGCAGAAGTGAAGTCAGGGAAGCAAGTTCAAGCAGTGGGAACTGCCTATTCCTCTATGCAGTTTTGCAGCTTGTGTCATTCTATCCCAGTGGTTCTCAACCTGTGGTTCCCCAGATGTCCCTGGAGAAGCACTGTTGTAGTCCAAGGGAAAGTTAGCCAGCAGGGCCTTGAGAGTGTTGGCCCCATAAGACAAAGCTCCTAGACCAGTGGTTCTCAACCTGTGGGTCCCCAGATGTCCCTGGACTGCAACTCCCAGAAGTCTTCATCACTAGCTGAGCTGGCCAGGATTTCTGGGAGTTGCAGTCCAGGGACATCTAGGGACCCACCTGACAAGAAGCACTGTTCTATCCCAATAAAATTAAACCACAGGTACAAGTTGTTTTGATACAAATTTGTTTAGGTCAGATGAAACCCACTTCAGAAGCAATTGGTTGAGGGGGGCTTGAAAGGTACAGAAACCATTATTTTAATTACGAGGGTGTAGTACAGTAGGACCCCGGGAGCCGCTGGGGATTGGTTCCAGGCCTTCCCGTGGATAATGAAAACCGTGGATAAGAGAAAATGCCTACCCACCCACGCCCTAAACTACAGTTCCCTGACAGTAGCTTGCTTTATGACTGTTGTTTTGAGACAGTGGCTTGCTTTATAGATGCTATTTGTGACAACAGCTTGTTTTACAGCTTGCTTTCTGGCTGCTGAATTATTTTTTTTCCTCTGCCAACCATGGATAACTGAATCAGTGGATAATGAATCAGTGGATACAGGGGTCCTACTGTAATTATATAAAGCCTGACATCCTCTCATTACTTACTGGAATGGAGTCCAAGGGAGGACTCCAGAGTATATTCTGGAAAAATTGGTCTAAAGATTTGGCTGCAGCAGCATGGAAGATATGAACACCTCTCTATATTGTACTCTGAAATAGCCAAAATGTATTTTGAAATACTGTTGTAAGTGTAATTTCAGTTCTCTTATAAGGAACATTTTATACTCTTGCTCACATTCACTGTTAATCTTTGTTGCTGTTTCCTCGGAGAACGACTTATTTCATTAACTCCTGCTCTCACACAACCTTCCTATTTATTACCTACTGTAAACAATGGCATCAGAGTGTTTGTGCTTTTAAAACTGGTCCAATCTTAAAATACCAGTCTGAAGTTACCCATATATTCCTTAATTTAAGTTTCCAATCCTTAATAACAAACATGTAATTTAAAATCTTAAGAGACAGGAGATGGAAGGCATTGCTGAAGAAAACAAAGGTTTTTAAAGATCTACAAGATAAAAACAGACTGAATGTGCAAACAATTGTTTTCAGTTTAAATAAGGGGAAATATGTAAATCCAAAATGATTAATACTTTCGGCAAATTTTATACCGTGCTATTCTCAGATTTCTGTCTGTACTGACGGTAGGAATTTCCTGAACAACAAACCACAATAGATATCTACCTCAGGTTTGCACAAATCCTTATACAGTCATACCTCGGATAACAAATGCATCGGATAACAAATGTTTCGGATAACAAACGGAAATTTCCAGGTATAGGGCTGCCTCAGATAACAAATGTTCCATATGGGCTGCCTCGGACAACAAATGTTTCAAAATGCCTTGCAAAAAAGTATACCCAGGATGCATTGCACACACCCCCACACACAGAGTTTTTGGAGGGGTGTGAGGAGTTAGAGCGTTTCTTAATGGTGTTTTGGAGCCATTCTGGACATTTTTTTGCTCATGAATTTGGACCTTTCAAACTTGGAAAGGTAGGGAGCTAGTTCTGGGGGTTTGTGTTCCAGCACTGCCTGCCTTTAAAGTGCACTTTATAAAGAGGTCTGGGGGAAAATCATCTTTTCAGCCTTTTTTGGACCTCCGGAACGGATTAATTGGTTTCCCATTCATTTCAATGGGAAACTATGTTTCGGATAACAAATTGCCTCTGGGAACGAATTAAATTCGTTATCAGAGGTACCACTGTATTTATTTTGCCATAATATGGACCATAGACTTAAAATTCAACCTGATTTCATTCACAACAGCCGTCAGCCGTTTTATCTTGGCATGTAGGGGACACATCTTCATGGTCTGAAGTGGAAATAATACATATACTAAAACCACCTCAGGCAGAAACCTTGCACGAGAACTCTGGGAAATGTTGACAGAAGGCTGACAGCACACCAATTTGTGTATGCCCACCACACACAATTTCGATCACAGTGTAGCCAACGCTTTTGTCAAAGAGTTACTAATGGCTAAAATATAGGATCTCTTGGAAATAGAAAGCTTTACCAACTATCAACTTTATTCAAATCACAATGGAGCAATGTGAAGTCCGATCAACCTCAGTAAGATAGATTAGCGCAGTTAAACTATGCCATTGAGATGAGTGGGACACCTTTTATTCATGTTGTGAGTTCAAAAGTCACATCCATACTGGATATAATATGCTTACTGCCCCTCCTAACATATAGAAAATGCAAAAGCAGGGTGATCATAACTGGCCATTTCATCTTTAAAATGCTTCCTTTGCCATTTGGCATAGATATTTTATGGCATCACACTCGCTCAGCTTTTCTCTCAAATTTTTACTCTAGTAAAAAGCAAAATTTTAAATATAAATGGTTTTAAAAAGCACCCAATTAAATGATAGTCAACAAGATAAAACACGTGTAAACTAATATCATTCCCCAGGAATGAAGCTTGAGACATGCAGTGCAGGTAAGGTGATTAGATCTACTAAAAAGTTTGGCAAATACTTTAAGAAGCTGGTATATTAAGACATAAGAACACAAGAAGAGCCATGCTGGATCAGGCCAAAGGCCCATCTAGTCCAGCTTCCTGTACCTCACAGTGACCCCACCAGATGTGTTTGGGAGCGCATGAGACTAGATCTCTGTCTCCTGATACCACTCCCCTGCATCTGGCCCTTGAAGTACCCCGGTTCTAAGCCTGGGGGTGACACATCTCCATCATGGTTTGTAACGTGTGATGGACTTTTTCTCCAGGAATCTGTCCAATCCCCCTTTGAAGGCATCCAGGCTAGATGCCATCACCGCATCCTGTGGCAGGGAGTTCCATAGACTAACATCCGCATGACCAATCCTTGGAATTCATTGCAAGTGGTTTTTGACACTTGCCATGCTAAGGAGCCACTAAATGCCATCTATCTTGCTACAGAAAAGCCAACTTAACAAAGCCCAACTTAACAAAGCTTCCAAACCACAGTTTGTTTAGCATGATGCCCAGAGCTCTGGAACACTCCAACTCGTCTCTTCTGTATCAGCCAGAAAAATAATCCTACCAATACCATGAACAAATAACTAGAGAAACAAACACATGTAAATCTAGCTGAGAGCACATAACTCTGCACTGAAGTGTGGTTCTTTTTAAAAAAAAAAACATTCTCAACAGCTGAATTCCTGAATCCCTTTGCCTGGAAACCAGAGTTTTTGGTTTATGTTTCTGCTCAGGCAGCTAACTGAACATAGCTTTTGGTTGAAGAAGGTCAGAAATGGCTACTAAAACTTATCTGCATGCCAGACATCTCACCAGTGTCACACATAAAACCATTATCTAGTGATCAGAAACACTTTCTCCTTTCAGGTGTGAAGGTTGTTGAGGATTTGCCATTACAGTGGTACCTTGTATAAAGGAATTAATTTGTTCCAAATGAAATTATGTTAAGCAAATTTTCCTTTATACAAATTCACATAGGAATGCATTGAAAATGGAGTAATCCCATTTTTATGTTGTACGGATTTTCCCCATAGGCGATTATGTTAAGCACATTTCCCCTATCTCCAGAATTTTTTATGTTATACAGATTTGATGTTATACAGGCTGTTTGTTATACAAGGGTCCACTGTATTTAGAAACTTAGCCCAATAAGCACAAACATGTTGAAAACCTGGATCACTTTTCTCAAAAGCAAATGCTTATAAACATCCTCAGGACTTTGACAAAATTCAACATGATGGGCTAATTAGTTCTGTTACCAATGCTAAGCTAGTTATTGCCAAAATCACAAACCCAATAAATAAAGCTGACGAAGATCTCCTACAGCTGTATACAAGGGCTGTGTGATTCATATACTCACAAAGCAAAAGAGACGAACCCTTCAATTCATGTTGCTAGTATAACTGCCAAACCCTGTAGATTCTTCTTAAGCCACCAGCTTTATCTCCCACCCTGTCAAATACTGTCACTTGCCCATCATTGGATCCTGCTGCGTTTGTACACATCAGAAGCCCACACACCATTGTTACCAGTGGCTGATTAAAAATCAGAGAAATTTCAGATAAGTGGTCCAAAATCCACAGGTAATGATTATGAACGATCTACTAGACCAGTGGTGGCGAACCTTTGGCACTCCAGATGTTTTGGACCACAACTCCCAGAATTCCCAGCCTGTATTGCCAATGACAAAGGACTGTGGGAGTTGTGGTCCAAAACATCTGGAGTGCTGAAGGTTCGCCATCACTGTACTAGACTATCTCACAAAAAGCCACAATCACTAAGACACAGCATATTAAAATGTATGAAGACAATACAATTAAAAACCAACAACAGCTTATCATAGGCTTCTAAATAAAGTCTATTTTTAAAACAAGTTCAGTTTTAGTATTTATTTCAGTTACAAATATCTGAAAAGAAGTAGCTTTCTACTTATCACAGTTCACCTCTACACTTTAGCTGCATGTTCACTAGGAACTGCAAATACATAGTCCTGCAATGTTATACATATTGTTCTATAAAACTAAGGAGAACTGTGATCTAAACATGGAGATTATTATCCAATCTCTTATTCTGAAATTTCATGGATACCTTGTTAAGTTAACGAATTCACAATATATACAAGGGTTGGATAGTGTAGTTACTGGACTGTGACATTCAGTGCTAGACTCCATGGCTATCTGGAGGGCTATGATTTCCCCACTCAGTCTATAGTTTGGTGGAGACAGCTGATTAGGCCTGGAGAATTTTCTTTCCTTTTATCATCCTACTCCTTATTTATCGTTACACTTCAAAAGAAAACCACCAGAAGGCCGTGCTCACATCCCTTTATCTAGTAGATGGGCCTAAGATCCACTCTGCTGCAGAAAAATCTGCAAGCGCATTGACTACTACTAACTTGCTGCCATCACCCATTTCAGCATTCTGAAGCCTTTTCATTGTGCTACAACTCCACAGGTACTCTATGGCTTAACAATTTCACATCCTTAAAAAAAAATTAAAGAAACCGAAGAAGAATAAATATAGCATTTAATGTGGAGTCTTGATAAAGCATGAAATTCTCAAATATATGAAAAGATGAGAAAATAAGGAACTGCCTGTTTCAGTTTCACAAGGAAGATGAACTTAGAATCATAGAATCATAGAGTTGGAAGAGACCTCAAGGGCCATCTAGTCCAACCCCCTGCCATGCAGGAACCCCATCACAATATTTCAGACAGATTGTCATCCAGCCTCTGCTTAAAAACCTCCAAAGAAGGAGACTCAACCACCCTTTGGGGCAGCATATTTCACTGCCAAACAATTCTAACTGTCATGAAGTTCTTCCTAATGTTCAAATGGAATCTCTTTTCCTGTAGTTTGAAACCATTGCCCTTAGTCCTAGTCTCTGAAGCCATGGAAAACAAACCTGTTCTTACTTCAAATGAACTTACTTCAAGTAACATTTAAATGGTGCATAGTTTTTGTGCAGACACTAATAACTATATAAAAACTGTATCAAGTGGAATTCTGGCACATGAAATACCACAGAAGACTCATTTTAGAGCTTTTAAAAATATATTAATTGCATTTCAGAAACACTAATGTTAGATTACACACTGCAGACAGAACCTTGTGGCACAGTGGTTAAATAGCAGTACTGCAGCCAAAACTCTGCTCACAATCTGAGTTTGAACCTAATTGCTAGATCAAGATTCATTCAGCTTTCCAGCTTTCTGAGGTTGGCAAAGTGAATATCCTGTCTGCACAATTAAGCTGTAAACCACCGATAGAGAACTTTCAGCACAAAAGGCAGTATATACACAGCTTGTTTTCTTTGCTCTTTTTGCTTTGTTTTAATCTTATGCTGCAGTCAGAAAAGAAAGAATAGAGAAAATCTAAACTATTATAGCATTGGTACTTCACAAAAATCTGCTCTACAAATAAAGAAGACATTTCAGGTGACAGTTAATAGATTTATCAAGTTAAAATTGGGGAAAAGAATGCTGAAACTCATATCCATTTTTTTAAAAAAAAACTGACAATTCAAGGAACATTTGAACCTTCCCCCACACATCAGAAGATTCAGTATCACTCTCTGAACATGATAGCCATTTAGTATCCAGGTTTATGAGAACTAATAGGGACAGAAAGTTAATCTTCAATTGTTCATGAGCTTTACAGAACTTTTCACGAGTCATATTTACAATCTGTTGCAGAATAAACTTAACCAGAAGGGCCACTAAACCTAATGTGGGTACCCATGATTTTACTGACAAGTGCTCAACAGTGGATAAGAGAGGTGCACCCTTCCTTAAAACTACAAGGCCAGACAGACCTCCTGACAGACAGTGTTACCAACCACGCTATAGCCATCTCTTCAGAGCTGTGGGTTATCTTGGCTACCTCTCTTTCACGGCGACCATAGAGTCTCGGGCGGAGGACCATAGAGTTGGGAGGCTAGGCGGCCTCGCGGAAGGGAGGGGCGGGGTGGGAGGAGGAAGGAGTGGAGAGAGTCTTCCCCCAAGGCCCAAGCCACGCCCCCTTGGCCCTTTGCTATTCTTCCCCCTCCCCCCCAAATTCCCTCTACCCAGCCCCACATATTCTGCATCTTCTTGCCAACCTCCACCCCCAACTTACCAAAAAGCAAAGCTGAGGCCAGTTGTGGATAAAATACCTATATGTGTAAATGGAGTAGGGTTCAGACAGATCTTTGGTGATCAGTCTCATGATATCTGGCATCTGAAGCTCGGATTCATAGCGGACGTATCGTATCGTGAGGTCCCCCTGCTCTTCCTCTACTTGCGGCGGGGCCCGGGAAGAGTCTGTCGGGGGACCCTTGGGGCATTTTTGCAAACTGCAGCCGGAGGCCAAAGACCTGGAGAGAACCAGCAAGGATTCCTCTTCCTCCTCCTCCTCCTCCCTTTCCGACTCCGGATCCTCCTGGTCTCCCCCAGCCAGGGGTGCCAGCCCATTCCTGTCCCCCGCCGAGGAGGAGGAGGGGGCAGGCGCCTCGTGGTGAGGATGATGGTGGTGGTGGCGGCGGTGGGGGGGCTGTGCAGTCCTTGCCTGGGGGCAGGAGACCCGGTGGTCGCTGCTGCTGGTGGTGGTGGTGGTGGTGGTGGTGGTTGCTGAGGGAAGCTGAGGAAGGCGACTTTTGCTTCTCCCCTTCTTCCTCCTCCACCTCCTCCTCCTCCTGCTGTTGGGGGGCCTCCTGGCCATGCCCCATGGCCTTGCCAGTGGTGGTGCTGTCGTCGTTGCTGCTGCTGCTGATGATGATCTCCTTCCTGCCCGGAGGGTGAGGCAGGTCGCCCTTGAGGGAGCTCCGCAGGTGCCTCAGGTCGGGCCCAGCGATCAGCCCGTTGAGCTGGTGGTTGCGGAGGAGGCGGCGGCGGCGGGGCGGGCAGGGGGGGCGGCAGCGGCGGGAAAGGGGCCCGCCTTCATCCCCGGCCTCTTGTTCTTCTTCTTCTTCCTCCTCCTCCTCCTCTTCCTCCTGCTGATGATGCCCGTGGGGCCTTTCTCCTCCTCCTCCTCCTCCTCTTCCTCGCTGCCGTTCTTCCTCTTCCTCCTCCTCCTCCTCCTCCTCCTCCTCCTCGGCGGCTCCCGGGAAGGGCGACAGGAGGGAGGCGGCGGTTCCCGGCGACGAAGCGAGGAGGCTGCTAGGCCCGGACGGTACCTCGGCCATGTCCTGAGGAGGAGAACCGGGAGAGTAAAATAAAAGGGGGTTTGAGAACGTGAGAAGGAGAGGGAACCCCCCACACACACACACAGGTGACCCTCTGCGACCCCCCCGACCCCCCCCTCCTCGACCCCTCAGGCCTCAGGCCTTCACAGGCTTAGAGGCACGCCAGCCGTCCGTCCCCGGTGGCTCTTCCTCCTCCTCCTCCTCCTCCTCCTCACCCCAAAGTCCCCTCAGCAGCAGCAGCAGCAGCAGCAGCAGCAGCAGCAGCAGCGGCCGCAGCGCCTCCCGCTCCCCTTCTCCGCTCCTCCTCATCCAGCAGCCGTAAAGCAAAGCCAGGTTTCCTGTCAGGCCAGGCCCGGCCAGGCTCGGCGCCGCCGGAGCCCAGGGATGGGAGGGAGGAAGAGCGCGACACTTCGCGACAGCGCCTTTGCTTGGCGGCCGGGCTCCCCGGGAGAGGAAGGAGCGAGAGGGGGGGGGGAGAAGGGGGCGTGGCTTGGGCCTTGGGGGAAGACTCTCTCCACTCCTTCCTCCTCCCACCCCGCCCCTCCCTTCCGCGAGCCCGCCTAGCCTCCCAACTCTATGGTCCTCCGCCCGAGACTCTATGGTCGCCGTGAAAGAGAGGTACTCTTTGGGCCTCCCGCCTGCCGTTTAGGGAAGGGCCTCGCGGCTGAGGGAGGGTGGCGCAGGCGCAGATGGTGGTGGGGACCGAGGCGGAGCGGGGAGGGGGGACGGGGCTGTGGAATCGTGAGGGGGGAAAACAGCGCGCTCTCGCGAGACCCGAGAAGAAAAAACAAACAAACCCGTGTTAAGCGTGCACACGTGCAAATCCGTGTTTCGCAAAATTCATCTCTCGGGGTGGCCTTTGGCTCAACCTATTTAGTCCCCATTGTCTCTTCTCCCCCCTCCCAAAACTGCTCCTGAAGAAACATTTATTCTATAAACATCCTAACAGGTTCATTAATCCCAGTTGGGATTAGTGTCATGCCTAATTTTAAAAGTGGGCCTTTTAATAAAAACTTTCCTGAGGAGCCAAATGTTCCCTTGTTTAAATTCTCTTTTATTTTCTGGAGGGGTGACCATATAATAATAATAATAATAATAATAATAATAATAATAATAATAATAATAATAATAATAATAATAATAATAATAATCCAAACAACAAGAGAAACACAGTGGTCAGAAAACCTAACAAACTAAACAAAACCTTCCATTTAATGTAACATTTTCTGTACACAGTATACTATTTCCCATGCTTCTCAGTAGATATGTATTCAGCAATATAACAGTTGTTTATAGTGTGTGTGTGTGTGTGTGTGTGTGTGTGTGTGTGTGTGTGTGTGTGTGTGTGTGTGTGTGTGTGTGTGTGTGTGTGTAGCTTTTCTCTGCAGCTACATCACCTCATAGGTTTTGGGCATTATAATTTTTTTGTATAAGTAACATAGAAATATATTTATGATGCAGTGTTTAGTTAGACAGCATGGGTTTTGTTTTTACAGACAAGCGGGATGCAAATATTAAAATGCACAATAAATCAAACCTCTGTGCAGAAAGCCTGGCCAGTGGCGGCTTGCCTCGAATTAAAACAGGACCAGGGTAATTAATGGGTGGCATACAGGCCTATCAGCTTGGCTCTCCTATCCCTTTGGCTTGTGCACATATTAGATTGTTAAGAGGGAAAGGGAAGAGGATATAATTTCTTCCATCTTCAAAAGTATTCCCTTGCATCCTAAGTGACCCCCCACATAAGGCTCAGTTCCCTGCATAAACCATTGTGGTGGCTGGTTGATGGGAGTTGTAGTCAAGCACATTCAGAAGGTGTCAGGTTGGGGGAGAACTGCTAGTTCCCCTCTGTTTCTCGTTCAATAGACTAGAAGCCTCATGGTACAGTAGTTAAATCGATGGAGTGCAACCAAAAGTGTTCACAACCCATGCTAGCTTCCTCAAGGTTCGCTCGGGCTTTCATCCTCCTGAGGTTGGTTAAAATGAGTGCTGGGGGCAATGTGTAGCCTGCATAATTATTTATAAACCAGCCAGAGGAGTGCTTTAAGCGCCTTGGGGTGGTATATAAGTAGCACACTCCCCCCCCGCCCGCCTCTATGGGGTTGTGTGTGTGTTGTGTCGTTATAGTCGTTACCGACTCTTCGTGACTCCATATCCAAGGAGTTTTCTTGGCAGGAGTACTGGAGTGGTTTGCCTGTTCCTACTCTAGGTGCCTACAGCACCTGGTATTCCCTGGTGGTCTCCCATCCAAGTTCTAACCAGGGCCGACCCTGCTTAGCTTCCGAAATCAGGCGAAATCGGATGTGCATAGGGCATCTAGGCAGCTTCTGTGGGGTTAGGTCCTGGCAATTTCATACCATTCTAGTACTTGCCAAATGGGCCGTGCATTGTTGAGTCCTGTGATGTTCCACAAGTGAGCTGCCCCAAGGATGCAAGATGTCACATTCTCTCTGTCTGAAGTCACAAAGGCGGCAGTGATGTCAGATCTGGCTGCTGCTTAGGAGATGCCTCGGGAACGGAAGGCACGGTGGCGCCAAGGACGAGTTGGATGGTGTAGGAAAAAAATCTTCAGGAACTTCCCCATCTGCAGAATACGATGGCCTGGTTGCTAACTTGAACAAACCGTCACAAATATGAAGTTCCACAGTTGAAAAAGATCAGATGGTGGGTTTTGACCTTACAAGCTCCTAAAAACTGGGACGCTCATGCCAAAGACTCGTGATGGAGTCTCCTTCTTTGGAGGTTTTTAAGAAGAGGCTGGATGGCCATCTGTCGAAAATATTGTGATGGGGTTCCTGCATGGCAGGGCGTTGGATTGGATGGCCCTTGAAGTCTCTTCTAACTCTATGATTCTATGATTCTAAGAGCTTGTAGGTCACCAGCTGGTGAGGTGACCATGGCCAGGGATCATGGAAGCTGTGATCCAACAGCTCAATTTAGGAACCACATAGGTAAAGGGGTAATTTCCCCCATGTGGATATTTGCAGGTTATGATCTGTTTCAAAGATCTTGCATCGGGTGTCTTTAATCAGAGTCCCTAGAAAAAGTGCAGAGAAGAGCAACAAAGATGATAAGGGGACTGGAAGCTATATTATATGAAGAACAATTAAAAGAACTAGGCATGTTTAGCCTGACGAAGAAAGGACTGAGGGGAGACATGATGGCAGTCTTCCAGTTCCTGAACAGTTGCCACAGGGAAGAGGGTATTGATTCATTCTCAGTTGCACCTGAAGGTATGACAAGAACCAATGGGTGGAAACTCATCGGAGGAAGAGCCAACTTGGAAATAAGAAGAAATTTCCTGACAGTGAGAGCCATTGAACAGTGGGACAGCTTGCCTCCCGATGCTGTGGGTGCCCCATCGGTGGAGGTTTTCAAGAAAAGATGGGACAGCCATCTGTTGAGGATGGTATGAGGTCTCCTGCCTTGGGCAGGGGGTTGGACTACTAGAAGACCTCCAAGGTCCCTTCTATCCCTACGATGATTCTATGATTCTAGGGGCACCTTGAGAGAATGCCGTTTCTATGGTGATGTCCAAATCATGGATGTTTTCTTTCCAATACATGCACCTGGTGATGTGTTTGATACTTGTTGGCACCAAGTGCAACCTGTCATGCTCTTCTGGGATTTAAATGGTGATTGATAACGAGTTGCTAGTTTTTAGGAGATACAGTGGTACCTTGTATAAAGGAATTAATTTGTTCCAAATGAAATTATGTTAAGCAAATTTTCCTTTATACAAATTTCCCATAGGGATGCATTGAACACAGACTAATCCCTAATCATGACCATTTTTATGTTGTACGGATTCGCCCCATAGACGATTCTGTTAAGCAAATTTCTCCTCTCTCTGGAAATTTTTATGTTGTACAGCTTTTATGTGATACGAACCGTTTGTTATACGAGGATCCACTGTATTTGACTCTCTGGTTCTGTAGTTTTTTAGACCAGTGAGCACATTCACACATCATAAAAAGCCTTCATGTTATTAGTTTGTTACTTAAACCACAAGCTACATGGCAGCTGACCAAATAAACGCAACCGTAGTTGTCTTCCCCCCCATTCTGGTTTATCCTTGGTGTGTAGTCTATTTCTACCCTACCTCCTTTTGTTAGCTCAGTTTCAGGACAAGCACTTGCAAAAAACTGCCCAGGAATAAATTGTGGTTGTGTGTTCAGAGGGGACGGTCAACCATTTGGTTGGTTATTTATGCAAGTGTAACTGTGGTAGCATAAACAGTAAGTGTTCTGCTTATATACCACCCCATACCACTACAAGTAGTCTCTGGGCGGTTTACAATTTTAATTACAGTGTGCAGGCTACACATTGCCCCCCCAGCAAGCTGGGTACTCATTTTACCGACCTTGGAAGGATAGAAGGCTGAGTGAACCTTGAGCCTGCTACCAGGGATTGAACCCAGGTCGTGAGCACAGTTTTACCTGCAGTACAGGCATTTAACCACTGCGCCAAGGGGCTTCCTGTACAGTAGTACCGTAAATTGCTGCTAGTTTATGAGTATTCACTGCTGTTCCTCATTTGATGGAAGGGAAAGCCACTGGTGACTCATTAACCAGTACCCATTCACGGCATCACCATTCACTGTTGTGATTCTCATTCAGTGTACTTGTGTGCTGTGTCGTTACAGTCGTGACTGACCCTTCATGACTCCACGTCCATGGAGTTTTCTTGGCAGGAATACTGGAGTCGTTTGCCACTTCCTACTCCAGGCGCCTACAGCACCTGGTATTCCCTAGTGGTCTCCCATCCAAGTACTAACCAGGGCCAACCCTGCTTAGCTTCCGAAATCAGGCGAGATCGGATGTACTTAGGGCATCTAGGCAGCTTCAGTGTACTTAGGCTGACATAAATAACCCATGGGATTCTGGCCTATATGACAACAAGATCTTAAGCAGGCCAGAGTCTGTAAGAACAAATCATGCTTTTGGATTGCAGTTGGAGGCTGGTTAACAAGGCCAGGTTGGGTCTTTTTAGTGCAAGTAGATTTGCACACATACATTGCCAAACATTCGCAGTAGCTCTAAACCAGGCATACCCAACTTCGAACAGCTTGTGATTTACTTTTTCTGGCCCAAAGTAATGATGATCTACCACCATGAAAATTACTTTTCAAATTAGGTTCAAATTAAATTTTAACCCAATAAAGTTGGAGGACACCCCCCCCCCATTTTAATGAACCTTCTGTCATTTACTTGGATGTGATCAGCTGTTAAACGAATTAAACAAAACCAAAACAGAAAGACGAAGATCCAGTAAGAACTGCGAGGGGAAATGGAAAGTATGTTTTTTTCTTAAAGTTTTATGGAGTAATAACGTTCTTTAACTGTCTTAATAACTTTCTTTAACTTTTATTGAGTAATTAGTGTTAAATTTAGGTCGAGTATTGATCCAGGCTGATCTTGCACAATCTTTAATATTTTGCTCTAGCTCATTAGTGAGACGTCTGAGCCTGCATTTCATCCACCAGCTTTTTGAAGTTGGGTGATTATTGTGTAAGGGCCAGTCTCAGGGAACCCTGGAGATGCTCATCTCATCTGTCATGTTGTAACGTTGTGTACTCTTTGTCATTTTTCAGATGGGAAATTAGTGAGACGTCTGAGCCTGCATTTCATCCACCAGCTTTTTGAAGTTGGGTGATTATTGTGTAAGGGCCAGTCTCAGGGAACCCTGGAGATGCTCATCTCATCTGTCATGTTGTAACGTTGTGTACTCTTTGTCATTTTTCAGATGGGAAATCGCAGTTTCACACAAATGTTGAACTGAAACAGGAGTGTACAACTTCTCTGCATCTTCTCAAGTTGCAAATTTTGTCTCTAGGCACTAGCTTCCAAAATGATTCTTGCTCAGCCCTAGTCTTGAGAAAAATGTAATTTTAAAGGGTTAATATTTCATTTTCAAGAGATGGCTTGTTCAGTGAGTAATTTTTACTGACAGCAGCTGCAGTTTCTTTAATCTTGACATCAAATTTGAATGGGCATGACAAGTACTCCACAACTATAGTTGTTGTGAGTTTTTTGGGGCTGTTTGGCTGTGTTCTGGAAGTTTTTCTTCCTGACGTTTCACCAGACTCTGTGGCTGGCATCTTCAGAGGGCAAGGAGCTCAGGGAACTAGGAGTTCTCTCTGTGCTCTGGGTTATAAAGTGACTGGGACTGGGGTTTTTAAATAGAGGAAACTTATCTTCCTTCCTTCCTTCCTTCCTTCCTTCCTTCTCATTCTGTCTATGTCTCTGCTTTGTACAGTTGGCTGTGGGGGACAGCACCGCTTCCAGAGGTATGAACTGAGCCATTCCATAGGGTTTTTTTTGGCATACTAAACCCAAGGGCCTCCAATTGTCCATTCCTGCGTTGTGTCAGGTGAGCCCCCCCCCAAAGACAGGGATTCAAATCCGGTGGTGTGGCCATTTAAATATTTATTTATCTGATACATTTATACTTTACCTTTCCTGTAATAACCTCAAGGTGCTTTATGTGGCTTTTCTTCGCTCCATTTTCTCCTTACAACCCTCCCTAAGGTAGAGCAGGCTTAGGAAGCAGGATTGCCCCAAGATCCCCCAGCGTGTTTCAGAGGTGAATGTGGATTTGAACTCAAGCCTCCCGAGCCTTAATCTGACCCTCTCACCACTACACCACACTAGCTCTCACAGGGCGCCATTATGACACTCACTCTTTCCGGGCCTAAGATACTTCAAAGGCTTGGTGTGAGTAAACTGGGAACAGTATATCACTCAACGCTGTTTGGCAGAAGTGTGAGATAAATATAAAAACAGTTGCACATTTGGCGTGCTGAGACATCTCTCTCTGGACGAGGAAGAATCTATTTTCCGTAGCCAGATAAATATAACTTGAAATTCTTCTTCTTCTTCTTCTTCTTCTTCTTCTTCTTCTTCTTCTTCTTCTTCTTCTTCTTCTTCTTCTTCTTCTTCTTCTTCTTCTTCTTCTTCTTATCATAGGATCATAGAATCATAGAGTTGGAAGAGACCTCAAGGGCCATCTAGTCCAACCCCATGCCATGCAGGAACCCCCATCACAATATTTCCGACAGATGGCCATCCAGCCTCTGCTTAAAAACCTCCAAAGAAGGAGACTCAACCACCCTCCGCGGCAGCCTATTCCACTGCCGAATAGCTCTAACTGTCATGAAGTTCTTCCTAATGTTCAAATGGAATCTCTTTTCCTGTAATTTGAAACCATTGCCCCGAGTCCTAGTCTCTGAAGCCATGGAAAACTTCTTCTTCTTCTTCTTCTTCTTCTTCTTCTTCTTCTTCTTCTTCTTCTTCTTCTTCTTCTTCTTCTTCTTCTTCTTCTTCTTCTTCTTCTTCTTCTTCTTCTTCTTCTTCTTCTTCTTCTTCTTCTATTGCTGTTGCTGATCCTGTTAACTAGTACCACATGGCCCAACTCCGGTTATTTAATTCAATGATAATGTGCTAACAGCAGAATCTCACTAGAGGGCAATGTTGCCCAGCAGTCACTGCGTCCCAGACCTGTCCTACCATCACAAAGCCAAGGTACAACGGGTACCAGAATAATGTGGCTTCCAGGCCCTGGTTAGTATTTGGATTGGAGACCACCAGGGAATACCAGGTGCTGTAGGAGCCTGGAGTAGGAACTGGCAAACCACTCCAGTATTCCTGCCAAGAAATCTCCATGGACATGGGGTCACGAAGAGTCGGTCACGACTGTAACGATGCAACACACACACACACACTGTACTTTAGCTTTTATGTCCGAGCGTGAATGCGATAAACGTCTTTGAAAAAAACGGGACGTGTGCAGGTGCTGTCATGGAAAGGGCCAAAATCAATTTCAGTTCCTTGCCAGATGTATGTTTCATAGAAACCCTGGGCCTGCTCTGTAGCAGGTTTGAAGACACTCCAGATGGAAACCAATGATTCCAATGTGATCCTTCATCCTGCCGTCTGAAGTGGTACAATCTGGCCTGCGATCTGAAGTGGTACAGTCCGTCAGTGTTCTGTTTAGATTCCTCTTCCACTGCATGTGTTGGAATAAGATTTACAGTGGTACCTCTTAAGACAAATGCCTTGTTAGACAAAAAACTCATAGGAAGAAAAAAAATTCTGGGAATTCTATGGGATTGCTTTGCAGCATGAAAAACCATTCTGCATGTACCCAGGGGGAATGGTTATTTTTGTCTTTGTTCTAGTCTCTGAAATGGATTAATTCATTCCCAGTGCATTCCTATGGGAAACCGTGTTTGGTAAGACAACATTTTCATAAAACGAAGTGACCCTAGCCTCCGGAATGGATTAATCCATTTTTGATGCATTCCTATGGGAAAATGCATTTTGTAAGACAAAATGTTCTTAAAAACTAATTGACCAAAGAATGAATTATATTCATTTTAAGAGGTACCATTGTGCTTTCTTGTAAGCAGGTTCAGGTACTGCTCAGTGTGAAGTCTTACGTGTCCTAATTCAGCTGCCCTAACTTTAGGTGGTCGCTGCTTTAAAATGCTTGGGCGTGCAGCTAAGATATGTTCCATCTGCAGCTGTAGCATAGAGGTGCATGGGTCAAAAATGGTGTGCCAAAGTTACGCCATCTGTGGGGTTATAACTCCAGTGGACCCTTATATAACAAGCGGTTTGTTTAACAGAAAATCTGCTTAAGGGGGGGGGGATTCCAGAGATAGGGGGGAAATCGCTTAACAAAATCGTCTCTGGGGCGAATCCGTACAACAGAAAAACTGTCGCAATTAGGGATTAATCCATTTTCAATGCATTCCTTTGGGAAATTTGTACAAAAGAAAATTTGCTGAACAGAATTTCATTTGGGACGAATAAATTCCTTTATACAAGGCACCGCTGTAATTGCAGATCTCTCTCAGACACATGCAGTCGGAAGTCTGGATTTGAGCATCATGGTATATCGAAAGGCCCTAAGAGTAACCAAAAGGTGCTTCTGTAAAGAGGATGCCAAACCATTGCAATTCCATGTAACTTGGAAAGCTCCAAGAGGTGAGACCAACTGTGAAATAAGAACATAAGAACATAAGAAGAGCCATGCTGGATCAGGCCAAAGGCCCATCTAGTCCAGCTTCCTGTATCTCACAGTGGCCCCACCAAATGCCTCTGGGAGTGCACGAGACTAGATCTCTTTCTCCTGAAACCACTCCCCTGCCTCTGCCCCTTGAAGTACCCCCGTTTTAAGCCTGGAGATTACACATCTCCCTCATGGTTTGTCACCTGTGATGGGACTTTTTCTCCAGGAATCTGTCCAATCCCCTTTTGAAGGCATCCATTGCCAGATGCCATCACCACCTCCTGTGGCAGGGAGTTCCACAGACTAACAACACGCTGGGTGAAAAAATATTTTCTTTTTCTGTTCTCACTCTCCCAGCCCTCAATTTGAGTGGATATCCCCTAGTTCTGGTATTTTGTGAGAGGGAAAAGAACTTCCCTCTATCCACTTTACTCATGCCCTGCATAAGTTTGTACGTCTCAATCATATCCCCCTCAGCCACCTTTTTTCCAGACTAAAGAGCCCCAAATGTTTTAGCCTTTCCTCATAAGGGAGGTCCCCCAGCCCAGTAATCATTTTAGCCGCTCTCTTTTGCACCTTTTCCAGTTCCACTATGTCTTTCTTGAGATAAATGACAGCAGCTTGTCAATCTCTTTCTCTCTCTGATTTTTTTGTTTTGTTTGAGTGTTACATTAACTTCTGGATAAACGAACTGAGAAGGCAGAGGAACTTGTTTGACTTACTTCTTTTTTTGTTTGTTTCTATGGCAATGCGGTGAGTGGAAGAATCCACAATCTGCTGCTGCATTTGCGGGGGGGGGGGGACAGCAGCTATTTATTTACTTTTGAATGAGATCCAGACTTATTCCGGCTGTGCTTAAGTGATTACGCTTTCGGTAAGCAAAGGAAACAGTGAGCCTATATTCCCTTTCTGTGCAGAAACAGCAGGCTCAAGGACCATGCTGGCCTGTGCTCTAATGCATTTTTCCTTGCGATATAATACACCTCCCGGCTGGCTGGAGAACTCCTAAACCAGAGCACCGTCTTTCCAAGCAGGGGGAAGCCGCCGATAGCAAACAAGTAACGTAAATTGTGCCTCCCGGCTTGAAGTCTGCTCTTGGTCGTAAGGTATGACAGGGCTGCGGGCGCCTTCACGCGTATCTGGATCACACTGAAGTGGTCCACCCGTTTTCAGACTCTCTCATTCCACGTTTGCAAGACGGAATACTTATCCGTGCAATTAAAAATGAAAGACGTGCGTGCGCGGAACCAGCCTAGCAGGGAGATGTGGGTTTGAGTACGAGATGGCCTCGTGGCACAGCGGTTGAACGGCAGCCCTGCAGTCAAGGCTCTGCTCGTGACGTGAGCCTGATTTCAAGGTTTCAGGCAGCCAGCTTGAGCACGACTCGGTCTTCCATCTTTCTGAGGTCGGTAAATTGAGTACCAACCTTGCCGGAAGGTAGGGGGCAATGTGTAGCCTGCATAATTAAATTTGTAAGCCACCCAAAGAGTGCTAGGGGTTAGTATATGAGGAGCACATTTTGCATAAAGCCTGGGAAGTATGAGGCCACTGAGTCATACAAACAACTCAGCTGCAGTCTGAAAAAGTCCAAGACTGGAGTATTGCCTCAGCCACAGTCCCGCTAAAAACTGAAGATTTATGTGCTGAAATTTACCTTTCTTTCCCTTTCACAGATTAATTATATCTACTGTATTTCAAATAAATTTGCACCTCCCTCTTTCTTCTTAAAAAGAACCCAAGGTAGCCTGCATCACGAAAAGACAAGATTTTAACATAGATTAGGACAGACAACGGGACTTCTTTTCTTGTGAGATTGAACCGTTTCGCTACTCATCCAAGCAGCTTCATCAGTCTGAGGAAAGTTGGTGGGAGGCTTTCCATTTATAGTTCACCTTGGTTTCCCTCTGCCTTGGTCTGAATAGGCTCATTAGGTGGACAAGGGCCTGAATAGGCTCATAAAATGTACAATGGCCTGGGGTATGTGAAATTTCCACCCTTCCCAACACCCATTAAGTATGGGTTGTTAGCAGTGGCCTTGCGGGTGGAGGTGTGAAGTGCTTCTGATTTGTCTGGGGGATTGATGAAAGGGCAGCATGATAAGTGGGAGACAGATTTTGCCTGAGTCCCCCACCCCTGTTGAGAGAGGTGTTGAGGGGTCTCCAAGCTACTTGGATGGGTAGTGAAACATTTCAGTCTCACAAGAAAAGAAGTCCAGTTGCCATGACTCAACTTCAGATAACCTCAGCTGGGTGACTGAGAATCTCCACAGACAGATTTTTATCACAAGACTAGCAGGGCCATGGGAAGAGAGAGTGCCAAACTGGATCAAGACTGGAGGAGGCAGATCCGCTCCTTTACCTCATTGCTACAGTATTTCCCTGACTGGAATTGCACCCCCCCCCCTCCTTGTTGGCCCCAGCAATGGGGGGAAACACAACTGCTTCCTGGAATTCTTCTCCTGCAGAAGAAACAGAAAACCTGGAAGTAACTTATAACTAACTACTTATAACGTGCAACTCTTGGCTAGCCACAAGGAAACAACATTGTTTCAAACACTTTATTTATTTATTTATTTATTTATTTATTTATTTATTTATTTACTGCTCTGTTCTTGCAAAGCACTCCTCTGGGTGGTTCACAATAATAAGTAAAACAGAGAGGCATAGACGATAAGTGCCCAGGAATTAAAACAAGAGTGGAATAGAAACAAGTACAGTAGGACCAGAGAACGTTCTCTGTCTAACGGCACAGAGGGCGTAACGTCAAAGAGGGCTGGTGTGGAAAGCTTTATGGAAAAGAAACATTTGAAGTTGCCTCCTGAATGTTAGCAGGGAGTGGGGCTGGCATCCCTTCACTGGGAGTTGGTTCCGTAACATCGGAGCCACCACAAAGAAGATCCAGCCTCTTGTGAGGGATTTCTGGCCTTCCCTCACGGTGGCTACCCTGTAACTTAAGGGAAGATCTGGTGGGTCAGGCAGGTGACATTGTGGAGACAAGTTCAGATGAGTAACATTGTCCCAAACTGTGAAGGGGTGTTGTTAGTGTGTTGTTAGTCTGTGGAACTCCCTGCCACAGGATGTGGTGATGGCATCTGGCCTGGGTGCCTTCAAAAGGGGATTGGACAGATTCCTGAAGGAAAAGTCCATCACAGGTGACAAACCATGATGAAGATGTGTCATCCCCAGTCTTAAAACTGGGGTACTTCAAGGGCCAGGTGCAGGGGAGTAGGATCAGGAGACAGAGATCTAGTCTCATGCGCTCCCAGAGGTATCTGGTGGGGCCACTGTGAGATACAGGAAGCTGGACTAGATGGGCCTTAGACCTGATCCAGCAGGGCTCTTCTTAAGTTCTCATGTTCTTCAGGGCTTAATACATAAGCGTTGGGATCTTCAACCTGATCTGGGACACTACGGGTATTCAGAGACGACACGCCAGAACCGGAGTACTGCCAATAAGAGCGGCCGATATCATTAGAGTTGTGCTATAATGCCGAACGTTCACTCGTTTATTTGAAAGGTTGAGGGTCACTTTGGGAGATTTCTGGGCTAACCTCCTTTCCCACCCCCACCCCATATTTTTAATTTACTGTATTTATTAAATATTCTCCCTGTAGGAGATGTGAGGTGACCCGTGGTCAATTAAAACCACCCAGTCAATGCATCTAAGAACACTGTAAAATATAATATTAAAAACAATTTAATAAAAAAAATCACATTAAGAGCCACACTTGGAAAACATACCTCTGTGAATTCAGTAAATACAGTGTTCTATAATGGCCCCACTTGCTCGAGTCAGTGAAAAGCTTGGCTTGAAAAGAAAACGTTGCCCTGCTGGTGGATTTTAAAAAGCAATTTAGAAGTAACACCATTAGTAACACTCATTTCTAGTAGGTAATGTTGCTAAGTCCTTGTGGGTCTTGAGAAACAATTATTTTCCTTATAATAATAATAATAATAATAATAATAATAATAATAATAATAATAATAATAATAATAATAATAATAATAATAATAATAATAATAAAATGATTGTGTCTTTTGTTTCTTGAACCCACAGAGAATTCACATCCTACCACACACAATGGGACCAACTTACTGACAACCAGCCTATGTCAGTTCTGCTTCTTGGAGATATTGAGCCCACTGTTGTTCCCCAGTGCGTTCTTAGTCTGTGGAACTCCCTGCCACAGGATGTGGTGATGGCATCTGGCCTGGGTGCCTTCAAAAGGGGATTGGACAGATTCCTGGAGGAAAAGTCCATCACAGGTTGCAAACCATGACGGAGATGTATCATCTCCAAGCTTAAAACCGGGGTACCTCAAGGACCAGATACAGGGGAGTGGTATCAGGAGACAGAGATCTAGTCTCATGCGCTCCCAGAGGCATCTGGTGGGGCCACTGTGAGATACAGGAAGCTGGACTAGATGGGCCTTTGGCCTGATCCAGCATGGCTCTTCTTATGTTCTTATGTTCCTACTGTTTAGATCAGGTTAAAATGTGCCATGGTGAACCAGCCTGCTCCTAGCTGATGCCTACCTGTGCCTTTTTCAGCCTCTTCCAGGGATTACTGTCTTTTTGGTGCATGTAAGACAGGTGTGTCCAAACTTTTCGCAAGGAGGGCCAGATCTGGCGAGGTGAAAATGTGTGGGGGCCGACCGTTCAGCCTGAAGGGGGAGAAAGGGCGTGGTCTGTGCGCATCTGCAACGGCCGCAAATGCTCCAGTTTCAAGGTGCCCAAGGGCCCGGTGGCTGTTGCATGGCCCAGGAATCGGTCCACACACACCTAAGATGCACCACTGCTTGCATATGCTTCCCTCCCTCGCAAGGAGGTGGGGAAGACGCTGCAGCAACAGGGCCAGGGGTGGGTAGGCAGGGCGGGTGGCTGAGAGGATGGATGGAGGCAGGGAGGACAGGCAAACCATAAAACTGCAAGCTGACGTCTCTAGCCAACACACGGAAGGGCTGGCTGGTGGGATGAGTGACAGGTTGAGCCATCAGGGAGAAGAGGCTGAGGGCCACTCAGAATTTTAAATCGGGACGTATTTGGCCCCTGGGCCGGACTTTGGACATGCCTGATGTAAGAGCTCTCTGTTTGGGTTTGTTTCCAGTGTTTATGAACCACTGGGACTAAAGGAAAAGTGGCTGTTTGGCTGTCCCTTTGTTGAAGCTGCTTAACAACTCTGAAAAATGGGAAGCTTCCTATCTGCTTGCCTGCACAAAGGAAGGGAGAGGAAGGTGGTTACTTCATGTCCTTGCTTTGTTCCGCGACTAGTTTTGTACCATGACAGCATTGGTCGCGATCACGTGGTTTTGTCCCTGTTTCAGTGTTCCAACGGTCATGATAACTTGTCTCGTGACAAGTGTTACCTCATGGTCTTGTACTGTGACAAACACTGAATTTGTCTAGCTTCCTTTTTCCTTTTTTCCCCGATATTTCACTTCTGAAAAGTCATTTTAAAAAAAAAACGGACAGTTTTCTGAGAGAAATGAATGTTTTGTTGTGTGACAGTCGTTACTACATGGTGTCTTGTCTCGGAACAGAAAGCAGGAACAAAGAGTGACAAGGGAAAACCCTACCCCAGCGCCAGGTACAGTATTGTCACACGTAGCATCCGTTCCGGGGGCATGGTCGAGACAAATTTCAGTAGTTACGCGACAGACGTGAAGTAACTTCTTTTGTACCACTCCTAAGTGCAACACTAACAGAGACAAAACGGATGTGAAGTAACCGCTGAAGTTGTCCATTTGTTTTAAACTGTTACTAATGCATCGCTGATGTGCCGTGTCAACTTAGCAACAATAAAAAAGAAATGGTATATTTACTCTTTATTCCTCTAAGGAAGCAAGTAAAAAGAAAGTTGCTTATTTCTTAAGATTGGCAAAGCACAGAGGAGGAGCCAGAAGAGAGAATTTTTGGGCTGTGTCCCCATCGACTGGAGGAGGGCTAATGTTGTCCCCATCTTCAAAAAGGGGAAAAAAAGAGGATAAATAGTGTTGGCAAATCAAAACCTGGAAAGATCCAGATGTTTAGGACCACAACTCCCAAAATTTAACAAACAATGCTGTCATGGCAAAGGACTGTGGGTTTCTAAAACATCTGGATGCCAGACTAATTTGACTCTTCACTGAATGGTGCTCAACAGGCCTAGTGGATGAGGGGAATGATGTGGATATTGTTTATCTGGACTTTAGCAAGTGGATGAAAGGTTCCCCCAAATGACATGCTAGGCCCTTCAAAGTGCCACTTTGGCCGGGATAATTTGGCTGTTTAGTCACCCCCTTGATCTTTTGACCCCTCCCCAATAGTTTGACCATAAATGGCCTTGGTCTTCAGCTTGGAGAGACAGTGGTGCTCCAGGGTTCTGTTCTGGGTCCAGTGCTGTTCAATATCTTTATTAAAACAAGGAAAAAGGAATAAAATTTTGCTTTGCTTTGCAGATGATACCAAAAACGGAGGGGCTGGAAGGGTTCATTTTGCATAGGATGAAAATCCAAAAGACCTCCTCAGACTAGAGTGCTCCTCCTCCTCCTAACGAAATGGATTCTTGGGATGGAAATGGATGTTGCCTGGCAGGCTAAAAAGATGAATTGCAGAGGAGATATAAGATCTGGGCTACTTGGCTGGAGGATAGATGGACATCTAGAAAGGGATCTGCTGTCTTGCTGGACCACAAATTGAACATGAGTCAGCAGTGTGATGTGGCGGCCAGGAGATGATGGAAACTTGGTTGTATCAACAGAACCATTAGTGTCTAGATCAAGGGGAAATTGATAGTATCACTCTATTCTTCTTTTGTTTATCTGCAGACCTGGAGTATGTCTCCAGTTCTGTGGTACTACTATAAAAAGGATGTTGACAACAAATACGAGAGGAGGGCTTTTTAATATGGTTGAGGGTCTGGATCCAAATACTATATGAGGAAAAACCAGTTAACTGGGAATGTTTAGCATTTCTAAAAGAAGACTGAGAGGAGATACAATGGCTATGTTTAAATATTTGAAAGGATGTCATATTGAAGATCTTTGTGGTTTGTTTTATAAAGGAATTAGAGACTAGGACTCCAAATGCATGGTTTTAAACAAACTAAAAGAGATTCCATTTTCCCATTAGGAAGAACTTAATGACAGTTATCCTCTTCGCAACCATTTTTTTGTTGGAGGGTGGTCCCCAGTCTCCTTCTTTGGAGGTTTTAAGCAAATTGGATGGCCATCTGTGGAAATTTGTGATGGGGTTCAGATTTTAGGGGGTACAAACTGTTTGGCCCTGAGGTCCACTATACATGATTCTAGATTCTATGATTCTAAGGAAACAATACTTGAAGGGCCTCGTGGCGCAGTGGTTAAATGCCTGTACATTTAACACTGTGCTCACGACCTGGGATTCAATCCCAGATAGCAGGCTCATGGTTGACTCAGCCTTCCATCCTTCTGATGATGGTAAAATGAGTACCCAGCTTGCTGGGGCAGGGGGGGGGGGCAATGTGTAGCCTGCATACTGTAATTAAACTGCAAACTGCCCAGAGACTACTGGAAGTGGTATGGGGCGGTATATATAAGCAGAATAACAGAAAGAACAAGACTCTGGTAATAGACCTCTTCAGGATTTTTTTCAAAAATCTCAGCCATATTCTTTGTGTTAAAAATATTATCTGCATATGGAAAGTGGGTGAAACACCACAGCTTTATTTACAGCTTTTCTGAGAACAACGCTCCAGGAAACCCACCACCAGTTAAAAGAAGAGCTTGGTTTCCACTCCTAAAAACTTTTTTTCTTCTGCTCCCCAGTGGTGAAAGCACCACTCAGGCAGGGAAGACGACACCATTTCAAGACAATGCCAGGCCCTCTGCATCTCCTGATGCATATTATCATTTTATTTTCCTGTGAGTGGGAAACATGACATATTTGCATTTTTGAGCCTGAATAGTTCTAATTTCCCATTTTTAATTGCAGAAGCTCAAGAGGAACATTTACTTTGTTTTCGCTGAGCAGTTATACAATTATTCCTTTCAGATACTAGGTGAACCATGAACCCTAATAGGCTCGGGTTTGTTAATGCAATTTGGCAGAGCTATTTACATGAAAACAGAAATCTAATGATATTTTTTAAATGAGTACATTGGTAACATAACGTAATTACTTTTTGGGTATGTGTGTGTGTGTGTGTGTCAAGGCCCAAAATTCATTAAACTTTTTCTCAATTAGTAAAGTGGCTTGCTGAATAAACTGGGAAAGAAAAAAGTGGTGTTTTTGTTATAAACATGTTACATTTTTTCAGTCTTATTCTGTGTAATAAATTTTCTCAGAGAATGGGGCTGGTCTCCAGGATTTTGCTGCCTGAAATGAAACAGAAAATCATCATCTCACGCCACCTGATTAAGGTGCATACTGTATTCAAGTCTAATCAAATATTTTATGGGGGGGAAAGCAACTGACCCCCTTCCTCGCAGCAAATAGTTGCTGATGAGCAAATGGCAATTTCCTTCTTTCTTTCCTTTGTTTCTACCTTCCTTTGTTTCTTCTTTTGTTTGTTCGTTCCTGCTCTATTCTCTTCCTTCCTTCCTTCCTTCCTTCCTTCCTATAGATCCATCCATTTTATTCCTTTTTCTGAATATTATTCCTTCCTTCCTTCCTTCCTTCCTTCCTTCCTTCCTTCCTTCCTTCCTTCCTTCCTTCCATTTTCTTTCCTTTTTCCTAATCATTATTCCTTCCTTCCTTCCTTCCATCCATCCTTCCTTCCTTCCTTCCTTCCTTCTTTCCTATAGATCCATCCATTTTCTTCCTTTTTCTGAACATTATTCCTTCCTTCCTTCCTATAGATCCATCCATTTTCTTCCTTTTTCTGAATATTATTCCTTCCTTCCTTCCTTCCTTCCTTCCTTCCTTCCTTCCTTCCTTCCTTCCTTCCTTCCTTCCTTCCTTCCTACAGATCCATCTACATCATTATTCCTTCCTTTTCCTTCCTTTTTTCTTCCTTCCTTCCTAATCCATTTTTCTTCCTTTTTCTGAACATTATTCCTTCCTTCCTTCTTTCCTTCCATCCATTTTCTTCCTTTTTCTGAATATTATTCGTTCCTTCCTTCCTTCCTTCCTTCCTTCCTTCCTTCCTTCCTTCCTTCCTTCCTTCCTTCCTTCCTTCCTATAGATCCATCCATTTTATTCCTTTTTCCTTCCTTCCTTCCTTCCTTCCTTCCTTCCTTCCTTCCTTCCTTCCTACAGATCCATCCACCTTTCCTTCCTTTTTCTAATCATTATTCCTTCCTTCCTTCCTTCCTTCCTTTTCCTTCCTTCCTTCCTTCCTTCCTTCCTTCCTTCCTTCCTTCCTTCCTTCCTATAGATCCATCCATTTTCTTCCTTTTTCTGAATATTATTCCTTCCTTCCTTCCTTCCTTCCTTCCTTCCTTCCTTCCTTCCTTCCTTCCTTCCTTCCTTCCTATAGATCCATCCATTTTCTTCATTTTTCTGAATTTTATTCCTTCCTTCCTTCCATTTCCAACTGCATACTCCATGTACTATAAGGAATACAAGGTGAAACGCATTAATGAGCAGATTTCACTGTTGTGATGATGTACAAAATAACATTCATGCCAGGATAAATCCCAAGTAGGATTCTGGCCAGAACAGTAATAGCAATCACTTAAGACAATGATACCACTGAGTCTCTTTGATTTACATGTGAAGTGGCAGGATGGCTCTTTCCCTCTGAATGGTGGTAGGGCGGAAGGAATCTGAAGCTTGTTTTCGTCTTTCAAGGCAGGGTTGAGCATTCGGATGGATTCTCGGGGAGCTGGGAGAGTTACTGCCGAGTTTTTAATTTCTGGCAAAAAACCCCACAAACCCTTTTGCTACACAGCAGAAGCACAGAGATCCGCAGAGGAGAAAAGTGCCTGGCACTGTGCAACTTGCCCAAGGCTACAGAGACTGGCGCCGCTCCTACGAGGCCCAGTGAGGAATCGAACTCCCAACCTGGCTCTGCATCCACAGGCTTAAACCAGTGAGCCACACAAAAGCAAAACTACCTCCCAACATTCACACTCAAATTGAGGTTTGGGAGTGTGAGAACAGACAAAAGAAAAAAAAATTACCCAGCGTGTTGTTAATCTTTGGAACTCCCTGCCACAGGATGTGGTGATGGCACCTGGCCTGGATGCCTTCCAAAGGGGATTGGACAGATTCCTGGAGGAAAAGTCCATCCCAGGTTACAAACCATGATGGAGATGTGTCATCTCCAGGCTTAAAACTGGAGTACTTCAGGGGCCAGATGCAGGGGAGTAGTATCAGGAGACAGAGATCTAGTCTCATGCGCTCCCAAATGCATCTGGTGGGGCCACTGTGAGATCCAGGAAGCTGGACCAGATGGGCCCTTGGCCTGATCCAGCAGGGCTCTTCTTATGTTCTTATGTACCTGCCCTTTTGCAATCATTCTTCTTCGGAACCGGGAGTTGCCTACTCCAGAATAAAACAAAGAATCCCCTTAGTTTGCTTCCAGGCACAGAGAACCCATAAGGTCACTCTAGGGATGGAGTTAAATACACTGGACCCTCATATAACAAACGTTGTACAACATAAAATCTGTACAACATAAAAAATTCCGGAGATAGGGGAAATTTGCTTAACAGAGTCATCTATGGGACGAATCCGTACAACATAAAAATGGTCACGCGATTAGGGATTACTCCGTTTTCAATGCATTCCTATGGTAAATTTGTATAAAGGAAATTTTGCTTCATAGGCTTTCATTTGGAACAAATTAATTCCTTTATACAAGGTACCACTGTATGTAGGTTTGTTGGTGTGTGTGTTTGGGGGGCTGTAGTTTATCCTGCCAGCAATTCACTCTGCCTCCCCTAAGGAAGAAGTGTGAACAGGTGTCTGGGACTTTTCTTCCTTCCTTCGTTTTAATTCTCTCATTAGGGTGGAGGGGTGCACCGCGGAAGAGCTAATTGTCAGCATCGTTAATTGTTCCCCTATGACCCCGGCTTCCCTTGGGTGATAGTGGCGCACCATCGGGCTAATAGTGAAGGAAATTGACTGTCGCTCTGCCTAATGGAACACTTTCCTCCCATTTTCCCTTTAGGGTGGCTGTAGGAGTGCAGCCTTATAATTGTTGCTCTTACTGTAATTGGAGGTAGTAGGAGTACAAATAATTCCATTGTCTTTCCCCGCAAGGGGAGACGGTCTATTTGTGACCTATTTGACGACTCCTAGCCAGCGGCAGAAACGGTGGTGTTGAGCATTGCTGCATTAGTTGGCTTTCTGGTTGACTAAAGGGCGACCCTAAAGCTATGATTAACTCGGAGGGGGGAAAGCCTCGCTCGCGATCAATGCCTGGAGCAAATGTGAGCAATGTTTGGTGCAAAAGAAGGTGCTTTTCTAACCAAAACTATTTTGGATTATTTAAAAAGAAGAATTGTGGGCTGGGAGAGTAAGAACAGACAAAAGAAAATATTTTTTCACCCAGCGCGTTGTGAGTCTGTGAAACTCCCTGCCACAGGAGGTGGGGATGGCATCTGGCCTGGATGCCCTCAAAAGAGGATTGCACTGATTCCTGGAGGAAAAGTCCATCACAGGTTACAAACCATGAGGGAGATGTGTCATCTCCAGGCTTAAAACCAGGGTCCTTCCAGGGCCAGAGGAAGGGGAGTGGTATCAGGAGACAGATATCTAGTCTCATGCGCTCCCAGAGGCATTTGGTGGGGCCACTGTGAGATACAGGAAGCTGGACTAGATGGGCCTTTGGCCTGATCCAGCACTGCTCTTCTTATGTTCTAAGAACATTTTGGCAAACAGTATACCAAAGGATTTTCACATTGGTTTTGGGGTTTCAGAAACAGGGCTTTTAGGAGGCTGGAGGATCCTTTTATTTTTTAGAGTGGAGGGGAGGTGAAGGTAAAGGTTCCCCACTCAGATGCGTGCTAGTCATGTCCGACTCTAGGGGCGGTGCTTATCTCTGCATTCAAGCCAAAGAGCCCATGTTGTGCAAATCTGTGGCCGCGTGGCTGGCATGACTGCAAGGAAACATTGTTTTACCTTCCCACTATTTAAGGCGGTACCTATTTATCTACTTGCATTTACATGCTTTCGAACTGCTAGGTTGGCAGGAGCTGGGGTTATCTGCCGGAGCTCGCTCCCCTGCGCAGCACCCGGGATTCGAACCGCCGAGCTGCCGACTTTACAGCCAAAATCTTCTGCTTTTGCTGAGTTGTGCCTGGAAAGTTTCCAGGGAGGCAGATATAATGCCATGCTGACGTCAGCTATAACTGGACGACAAGAGGATGATGTTGGTCCTTGCAGGAATAGTCTCCTGCTTCTGCTCCGTGAACGTTTGTTCTTCAGCGGGCCGTTGTGTTCCTCTGTCCTAAAAATAACTTTTCAAAGTCTGTGATTGGTGCCTTTTTGTCAAAATAGCTCCTGTAGCTTCTTTTCTTTTCTTTTCTTTTCTTTTCTTTACTGTATTTTAGAGTATTTTTACCCCACCTTTCTCCTTGGAAAAGGATCCAAGGTGGCTTACAGTAATGAGGGATAATATACAGTCTAGTACAGACGTGTTCAAGTATTTGAGAACAAGGAATTGAGGGACATCTTACAGCATGAACAGAACCACATTGATCTGTTTTCCTGCCTTCATCAGCGGGTGGGACTTGATGGCCTGACAGGTTCATTCCAATTTCCCTGTTCTGTGGTTCTGTGAACTGGACCATTAGGTTTTATGCCAACCGGATGAAAATGACACCAGGATATTGTGTATCCAAGCAGATGTGGTCATAAGAACATAAGAACATAAGAAGAGCCCTGCTGGATCAGGCCAACGGCCCATCTAGTCCAGCTTCCTGTTTCTCACAGTGGCCCCACCAGATGCATCTGGGAGCGCATGAGACTAGATCTCTGTCTCCTGATACCACTCCCCTGTATCTGGTCCTTGAAGTACCCCAGTTTTAAGCCTGGAGATGACACATCTCCATCATGGTTTGTAACCTGTGGTGGGCTTTTCCTCCAGGAATCTGTCCAATCCCCTTTTGAAGGCATCCAGGCCAGATGCCATCACCACATTCTGTGGCAGGGAGTTCCACAGACTAACAATGCGCTGGGTGAAAAAATATTTTCTTTTGTCTGTTCTTACTCTCCCAGCCCTCAATTTGAGTGGATGTCCCCTAGTTCTGGTATTTTGTGAGAGGGAGAAGAGCTTCCTTCTATCCACTTGACTCACACCCTGCATTATTTTGTACTTCTCAATCATATCCCCCCTCAGGCGCCTTTTTTCAGACTAAAGAGCCCCAAATGTTTTAGCCTTTCCTCATAAGGGAGGTGCACCAGCCCAGTAATCATATTAGTCACTCTTTTTTGCACCTTTTCCAGTTCCACTATGTCTTTCTTGTCATCTGGTGATGGTCACAAGGACAAATAAATCCAATGATGAGCACCAACAAATGTGTTTTTTTGTGTGCTTCCCTAGCTATCCCAAAAAGTGTGTTTGTGCGCTTTTCAACACCATTGAAAATGTTCAAGTAAATCATCTCTGTTTGGTTTTTTTAGACCCAAAGAGGTCCAGTTTGCCTCTGGCTTCCTTTCTCCTTCTTTCTTTTCCCCTCAGAACCGTCCCCGGCTTAGGGCCTTGGGGAGAGCATTGGAGGAACCAGCCAGAAATAGATCCTTCTTGACTCCCAGAAATGTATTTACTGATAGATTTTTATTAAACCTCCGTCAGGGTGGCTCTGTTCCTTCCACCACAAAATGTCTTCCTATCTTCCTTGCGCTCAAGGCCAGTGCCAATTAAGCTAATCCGGACACGAAGGGGATTAAAATGGAAAACATGGACAATAACACCATGCAATGTGCCGACGATGCCCTTAATACTGTGAGGTGTTTATTTATACCATGTTTTCTTAAGTGCTCAAAAAGTGCTTGTTGCGACTAGTTCACCCAGAAACTAGTGCTGCAGCTCTGTGCCAATCTCTTCAGGATTTTTTTCCAGCATTATCTTGTTGAAAATCCATTAGTAATGTTAACAGAGAACTTTGAAATCATGCTCTGGTGATACAATGGGTTCAAGAATCCCCCAGCCTGTTTGGCCACTGGCCAGGTGCGTTAGGGGATTATGGGATTTGTATTCCACAAAAAAGTGATGTTCTTGAGCTTCATTTAGGCCGTAGGTCCAATAATCCAATTCACTACACATCTCTAGGTAACCATCAGATATGAGAATAGTTAGTTTTTCACTTGCAGCTCCCAGAATCACCCAGCTGACAGGGTATCAGGATGTTGGAGTCCACAAAAGAAATTTTGCCAGTTATGTTGAAGACAAATGACTCTTCTGCCTGGTGAAAACACACCTAATATTTCTAGAATATTCTGGAAGTCTGCATGCTGCATTTATTCATCTCTCTCTCTCTCTCTCTCTCTCTCTCTCTCTCTCTCTCTCTCTCTCTGTGTGTGTGTGTGTGTGTGTGTGTGTGTGTGTGTGTGTGTGTGTGTGTGTGTGTGTGTGTGTGTGTGTGTGTGTGTGTGTGTGTGTGTGTGTGTGTGTTGTGTCGTTACAGTCGTGACCGAGTCTTCGTGACCCCATGTCCATGGAGTTTTCTTGGCAGGAGTACTGGGGTGGTTTGCCAGTTCCTGCTCCAGGCACCTACAAGTGCCTGGTATTCCCTGGTGGTCTCCCATCCAAGTACTAACCAGGGCCGACCTTGCTTAGCTTCCGAAAGGTGAGATCAGATATGCTTAGGGCATCTATGCAGCTCCTCATTTATTCATATTGGTTGGGAATATTTCTTACACAGCATTTAAACTACACATATGCATATAGTCTATTTCTGACTCAGAATCTGAAAGGAGAAGTCATTGTTTTTGCATTGTTTTATCTTGAGATATATGAATTAAGAATTTAAAGAAGCAACAACTTTGCTGTACGGTTTTGGAGACAGACTAGTCTTGAGCACGACTGATTGGATGCTGCCCGTGACATCACCAAGAAAAACTGTTTGCTTCCTGGAAGTTTTTCACTATTGGAAAAAAGGGTTTTTTTTTTTTTTTTGTTAATAACATGTACTAAAAAAGGAGTAGATCAATCCAGAAGCTGAGTCTTGGCAACTGGACTTCTTTTCTTGTGAGATCGAAATGTTTCACTTCTCATCCAGTAGCTTCAACAGTCCATATTTGGACGGACAAAGCTACTTGGATGAGTAGTGAAACATTTCAGTCTCACAAGAAAAGAAGTCCAGTTGCCAAGACTTAGCTTCCGGATAACCTCACCTGGGTGACAGAGGGTGCTTTTACACGACCTCTAAAATCCGCCTGCAGCTTAAATTCGGACCAGAGATTGTCAGGGTTTGTCACTCTTCCTGTGTTCCCACCCCTCCGCACTCAATTGTTCCTGTCTGCGTGAGGGGAGGAAGAAAAAAAGGGAGAAAAAATGCAGTCTCACCTCCGTCTGCCGGTCGAAGCCGCCCCGAGCCGCCCCGTAGTGACTCCTGTCTCTTAAAGGGGCAGCGGGGACAAAAAACAAACAAACAGAAGGCGAGGGAGCCCGGCATTCAAAGCTTTACAATGCGCATCGGAAGATTTTTTACCTCCTGGAGGCCAAGTACTTGAAAAGTGCGCTGGGATGCGCTTAGGTGGGTGTGGTCGTACTTAATTTTTTTTAAAAGTCCGGAGCTGGTGGGAAAACATTTTTAAGCTCCGGATCTGGGAGCCTTTTGCCTCGGATTTTAGGGGTCGTGTAAAAGCGCCCTGAGAGTCTCCACAGAAGAACAGATTAATGTTCTTACAACATTTATAAAGTTTTTAAAAGTTGACGGCTCATTTGAAATAAGAAGGGGACACTGCAGAAAGGGAAGGGGGGGAAGGAAGACAAGGTCCCACATTTCCAACTAGCAAAAACAAAAGGACCCCAAAAAGAAAGAAAATGATAAAGCAGAGTGTATTGGTGGGGGGAATCGGTGTTTATAGATCACATGCATCAGTGAAATGGCAGGATTAATTGACTTGTGTAGCACCAGTAGTGGTGCCTCATGGGATGGGTTGCATCCTGCTGATTAAATGGCCTGTTTGGCTCAAGCAGCATTTTGGAAGGAGGGGCAAAACCTCAAAAAAGGCAGCTAGAACCATACAGTAGAATCATGGAGTTGGGAAGGGTCTAGAAGGCCATCAACTCCGACCCCTGCTCCAGGCAGGAATTTGAATCAAAGTAGATCTGACAGATCAGATGGTTGTCCAGTTTGTCCAACTGTTGTTTTGTGACAGTAGCTTGCTTTACGGCTGCTGTTTGTGACAATAGCTCAATTTACCCAGCTGCTGTTTTACAACAGTAGCTTGCTTTACAGCGGCTGTTTGTGACAGTAGCTTGCCTTGCAGCTGCTGAATTATTTATTTAATGTTTTCCTCTGCCAACCGTGGATCACTGAATCAGTGGTTAATGAATGAGTGGATAAGGGGGTCCAGCCTATTGAATCAGTGGCGATCGGGCAAGCCCACCCCTTCCAAAAGTCCCATTTATTCAAAGAGACGTACAAAATAATGCAGGGCATGAGTAAAGTGGATAGAGGGAAGCTCTTCTCCCTCTCACAAAATACCAGAACTAGGGGACATCCACTTAAATTGAGGTCTGGGAGAGTAAGAACAGACAAAAGAAAATATTTTTTCACCCAGCGCGTTGTTAGTCTGTGGAACTCCCTGCCACAGAATGTGGTGACTAGATATCTGTCTCATGATACCACTCCCCTGCATCTGGCCCTTGAAGTACCCTGGTTTTAAGCCTGAAGAGTGCACATCTCCATCATGGTTTGTAATCTGTGATGTAATCTGTCCAGTCCCCTTTTGAAGGCATCCAGGCCAGATGCCATCACCACATTCTGTGGCAGGGAGTTCCACAGACTAACAACGCACTGGGTGAAAAAATATTTTCTTTTGTCTGTTCTTACTCTCCCAGACCTCAATTTGAGTGGATGTCCCCTAGTTCTGGTATTTTGTGAGAGGGAGAAGAGCTTCCCTCTATCCACTTTACTCATGCCCTACATTATTTTGTACATCTTAATCATATTCCCCCTCCGCATGCCCAATGAGTTTCCGTGGCTGAGTTGAGATTCGAACTCAGGCCTTCTCAGTCCTGCCCCCTTCAGTCTATCCATTACGCCAACCCGGGTTCCTTAAACGATGCCTCCTATAGTTTAGATGCCTAAAAGTTTAAGCCAGGCAGGAGAAATTCATGGGTGAATTTTTGGTAGCCTCTCCCTCAAGTGGAGTGTACTAAAGAGTGCTAAAAATGGAGATCACGGGAGGAGGAGGAGGAGGAGGAGGAGGAGGAGGAGGAGGAGGCAGCAAAGCGGCAGGTGGAAAAGGAAGTCACGCTCGCACCCCAGCCTTGGCATTTTGCATTATTAGCCCGCCACAGCCGACGAGGTGTGAGGCTGCCGTCTTCCAGTGATTTGTGAAATAATTTCTGAGCCGGTGAGCACAACAGGGTAAATCTGACTTCTCCTTTTAACCCCGTTAAGAGATAAGAAATGATTATTCTCCTTAATTGCCGTGCCGTTACTTTATTGGTTAAATTAACATTCGATCGCAGGGGGTTTGCTGTGCAATATACAATATTATTTCGCCTACTGTGCACTCAGAGTCTCCTTGTCACAGCAACAGCACGCCAGCAGGAGAAATCCTTTTAACAAATAGGTAAATATAAGCCTTTGGGGAGGGGGGAAGTAACGTGGAAAAAAGGGGTAATTATTTCAGCTATGTTAGTGGGTGAAGCGGGGGGAGGAAAGGGGGCTAAAAATAAGTCAAAAACGCTGGAAAATGATTAAACGGTTCGGAGGGGAACATGGCGGAGCTTCCTCTTGGATGTTAGAGAGATTTTTGAGAGAACTGTCAGGGAATCTAATTGAAAAGAAACACCTGGTTTCTGAGACGGGACAGTGAGCGGTTTCAGAAAACTTATCAGCAAAGGCGGTCAGGAGATGACCTTTTAATTTTTCATTGTTTGTTCCTCCCACCTACTCTTCTCATGTACTGCCTCGGACCACAGAGGTTCTCTTTATCCACAGGGGAGGCCTCATTGGTGAGACAATGGCTGATACTTCACGTCCATCTCATCACTGTTCGCAGTCCCGCTTGGGACTGGTACGAAGTAATCTAACTGCACGTCCATTGCGGGACGAGGGGAGTTCGTCCCGACCACGCCCCCTGAACTGTGATTTAAGCGGGATGAGAGATTCCCCTCCCTGGCCTCGGGAATCTGCTCATCACGCTTCTCATTCTGAGACGAGTGCCTGTGAGGTAAGGCTTGTCACGCAACGTGCCATTCTCCATCTAGTGGCAGGAGTGTGAAGTGCCATTCACCAGTACATTCCCTATGGAGTCAGCAATGCAGTGCAGAGAGATTAAAAGACAAATGCCTCAAACGTAGCTCCGTAACGCATTGAAGGCAAGGCTTCGGAGAATCGAAATATCAAAAAACAGAAGGTCGTGCCGGGAAAAAAAATGGAGAACAAAGGCATGAAATTTCACATCTCATCATGGAACGAGGACATGCGGTAACAGTCATGCCAATATCATCCATCACACCCGTGCGTACATGGGAACGGACAGAACTGGAAGAAGACCATGTGACTGCAACCAGCATCAACACGCAACGAACTTCCTCCTGGGACGAGAATGGATGTGAAGTAACCATCCTAGAGATGGGCACAAACTGGTTCGTCCCAGTTTGTGACCGCATCCCCTGGCTCAATCAGCTACTCATGTGCTAGCTTCCTGCCCCTCCTTAACTGGTCCTTCTTGGCAACAGCTCAGGCTTCCCTGCGCCGCCCTCTTGGCTGATCTCCAGCTCCCATAAAAGGGCAGGGCAGAGAAGTCTATGCTCTTGCTGCTGACTGGGAGATTAGCCTAGGAGGTGGAGAAAAAAAAACCAAGCTGGGCTTGGTGAGTGGCTGATCAGCTGAGAAAGCAGTGGTTGGGAACAGCAGCTTCTCTGCTGCCTGCTGCCTTTATGAACCAGCACAAAATGGTACTACGAACCAATTCGTGACCATCTCTACTGGCTCTAGCCATGAAGGTTCTACTTTTTCATAGGGGAGGCCTCATTGGTGAGATTATAGTTCTACATCATCTCGAATTAGCATAACATCCATTTGCTTTGCTTATAGAGATGATCTCCTTGGATTGTACGTCCATTTTGGAAGCCCACAACTCCCTTCTTCCTCCCCGTTGATGAAAGGGAAGCCATGTTTGGAAAAAGCCGACTTTTTTGATGCATCCCCCGAATCCACACCCATGGCTCGGAGTGGTTTGAGCCTGAGAATTAAAAGATGCATTTCACGGGGAGTTCGATACCAGGATTGGGTGCGTTGTCTTCCCACTCCGTGAACGATCCCTTTGTTCAGGGCACGCTGGAGCGCCTTCTCGTTTCCTGACCTCTGACTCCCGGCGATGGCTCCCTCCGAGCTGGTGGTGAAAGGATTTTTCAACAGCCCCCGGCGTGTTCCAATTTGCTTTCCAAGGCCGGCGATCAGGATCGTGAAAGGAGCCTGTAAACGGATCTCGTTCTATTAATTTGGTCCCCGTTGTTGCTCTTGTTTGACTCGGATTTAGTTTCGCCGGCCGTTCCACTCGGTGAATTAAACTGAATCCAAGGGGCTGTTGCCCAACCTCAACCCTCCTCCCCTCCCCCATATCCCTCGTGGGTCTACAGTTTCACGTTTAGACCTGAGCCCAGCTCGGCTCAGGTCTGGCAGGAGAGATAATGCACCTGTTGAAACAGTAAGGTGATGCTGCAAGCCCCACTTCTGGGGCTTTTTCTATTTTTATTTTATTTTATTTTATTTTATTTTATTTATTTTTATGCTTATTAACCGCCCAATTTTCCCGCGGGAACTCTGGGCGGTGTACAACACGTTATAAAAAACAGCCACTGCCCAAATCGACAAACCCCAAACATACCCAATCAAAGTACAAATAATGAAGAAAATTATTATTATTATTATTATTATTATTATTATTATTATTATTATTATTATTATTATTATTATTATTATTATTATTTTGTTGTAAACCACCCAGAGTTCCTTCGGGAAGACGGGCGGTATATAAGTCTTTACATAATAAATAAATAAATAAATAAATAAATAAATAAATAAATAAATAAATACAAATAAAAATGAATAATAATATGAAAATACTAAAAAATAATAAAAATAAAATGGACATAGCACGTCAGACAACCATAACATAGTCAGAATCCGACAAGAGAAGGCTGGTGCTAGCAGTTATCAAGACTAAACAAAATCACAAAGTGCTCAGAGGTCCCCAAATCATTCCCTGAAGAACCAAGTCATTAATGCCTTTCTAAAGCCGACCGTGAATCCGCCATTCCTTCCTTTTATTGCATCTTCTGGAGATGTCTACCTTTTCCCTTCCTTCTATAACAGGGTGCTCTAAAATGTTTATGCTTTGGGGGGGGGAATCCCCTTCCAAACATTGAATTATTACTGGATCTTTAAATAGAAGATCAAGTTTTATTTATTTATTTATTCATTCATTTATTTAGGCAGGTGGGGCATTATTTTTCCTTCTGGACTTCCACCAATATTGGCCGACACCACCCCCACCCCCAAAACAACCTGTGGTTTCATGCTTTTGGGGGGACCACGGCTCCTAGGGGCCCTACTGCTCTGCTGGCTGGTGGATGCTGGGTGCTGTAGTTCCACCACTGGGTGGCTGCTCCTTCTTGTCCCAGAACCTGCAGAGTCCATTTACAGTAATGGGATTCGGTTTTGGTTCTACGTATGCAGCAAGTAGATGTATGCTGCCTTTTAGGAATGGCTGGGGGCCAAGGAGCCCTCCGTTTAAAGGACTGCCCAGTTCAAGCCACAACATGGGAGGTATTAATAAAACAAGATGATGTCTGAATGTTATGGATTCTGTTTCAAAACTCTACCCGTCACAAAATAACACTAGGCAGAGCAAGCTAGGAGGGGGTTATGGGACACACAATCTGATTAATCATCCCCCCCCATCTTAGAACTAGAGAGCTGCCCGTGCCCCCAAGTCAAGGAGGGCCAGTGAGGAATCAAACTCTCAACATCTGGCTGTGCAGCTGGATACCTAAAGCACTGAGTAGGGATGGACACAAAATGAAACAATTGCATTTCATTTTGTTCCGTTTCTCCCCGCCGACACACATTTCCTTTACAGGAGTTTCATTTCATATGATTTTTTTCCGGAAAAAAATTGTACAAAATGAAATTTTTATGAAATGATATGAGGGGGCCCTGGAAATTTATTTATTTATATTTATTTATTTATTTAAAAGCTTATATCCCGCCCATCTTCCCTGGCGGGAACTCTGGGCGGCTAACAATATCAAGGGAAAAAAAACACACATAAGATAAGTAAAAGAACCACTGGGCAAGAAGCAACGGAGGACGAGATGGCGGCAGAAAGTAGGGACGGGGAAGGGAAGGAAAAAAAGAAAAGAAAAGAAACCTAACTGATAAGGTCACCATAAGCCTCTTTGAAGAGGCGCAGCTCAGAGGGGAGATGATTCCAGAGTGAAGGCCCCACCACAGAGAAGGCGCGGTTTCGCGTGATCGTTTTCCGCGCCTCTCTGGGTGTGGCCACTCTCAATGAGCGTGCCTGCGGCACTCGTGGGTCTGGAACCGGATGCTCTCTGGGAGATACCTGGTCCCAAGCCGTGGAAGGCTTTGAAAGTCAAAACCAGGACCCTGAACCTGATCCGGAAGACCACGGGAGCCAATGCAGGCGGACCAGGACTGGGGTGATGTGCTCCTGGCACCCACCACCAGCCTGGCTTGCGCACCCGCTGTAACCTCCGGACCAGGGTCAAGGGCAACCCCACGTTTGGGGCATTGCAATAGTCGATCTAGAGATCACCAGGGCCTGCACGACTGTTCTCAGGGAAGACTCGTCAAGGTACTGGCGGATCTGGGCGATCCTGCCCCTGGAAACAGCCATCACCTGGGCTTCCAGGGAGAGGGCTGGTCCAGGACCACGCCCAGATTCCTGGCCCTGTCTGTAGGCTGGTGGTGGGGGAGGGGGCCATTGTACTGGTCTAAGAACAGAACCTCCGTCTTCTCCGGGCTGAGCTTGAGCGATCTCTGGTCCATTCCAGAAGCCAGGCACAGATCGACCTCTGCAGATGAAGAAAAGGAGATATAGAGCATCAGCATACTGATGACAGCGAACTCCATATCTCCTGATGACCTCCCCCAGGGCCTCATATAAACATTGAACAGCACTTGCCGACCCCGGGGCACCCCACAAGGGAGAGTCCAGGAGCCGACAAGACATCCCCCAGCTGTACCCGCTGAGTCCGGCCGCCAAGGAAGGAACGGAGCCAGGCCAAGGCCTGACCACCACCCCCGCCTCAGCAAGCCGGACCAGAAGGTTACCGTGGTCGGCAGGTGGCTGCTGAGAGGTCAAGGAGGACCAGCAGGGAGGAGCTCCCCCTTCCCGGGCAGCCCACCCCCTCCTCCTGCTGGGACCCTGCTCAGCCTTTGGTGGTGGCGGCGGCAGTGGTGGCGCAGCGTACCGCCAGGCCGCTCCCACCCCCTCGGGCTGGCCAGGGCCTTCAGCGGTGGTGGTGGTGGTGGTGGTGCTGGCTGGGGCGTGGGGAGGGAGGAGGAGGCCCAGGCTGGCCTGCTCAGCCTGACTGGACCCCCCGTGGCGTTGCCACGGCAGCTTTGGTGGTGGTGGTGGAGGTGGAGGAGGAGGCCCTGGCCAGCCCACTCAGCTTGGCTGGGCCCTGTGGTGGTGCCGTGGCAGCAGCAGCGATGGAGGAGGGGGAGAAGGAGACGGAGGCCCAGGCAGGGGCCTCTCGCCCTCTCCGCCCTGGCTGGGTGGTTTCATTGATGTTGGCATCGGCATCGGCGGGACACCAGCTGTTAAGGGACCTGTTTACAGACGGAACAAAATGGTTCCCTTCAATGAAAAAAATCCCACCATTTCGTTTCATCTGTAACAAAATGCTGTTTGTTTCATTTCGTTATGCAACAACATGACGAAACAGCATTTTATTTTTCGTTTTGTGCCCACCCCTAGCACTGAGCTATCCAGCCGGACTTGACAAACTTCAGTATAGTCCATCACACACAGTTAAGAGCATCAGGACTACAGACTTGGCATGAAAATTGAGAATTCTGCTTATATACCGCATCATAGTGCTTTCTGCACTCTCTGGGCAGTTTACAATTTAATTGTGCAGGCTACACATTGAACCCCGTCAGCAGGCTGGCTACTGGACTCATTTTATCGACCTCGGAAGGATGGAAGGCTGAGTGAACCATGAGTCGGCTACCTGGGATTGAACCCAGGGCCGTAAGCACTTTTACAGCTGCAGTACAGGCCTTTAACCACTGCACCATAAGGCTCCTCTTCCATCTGCATCCCCATGCACTCCCGTTCCGTTCCAACTTTAACAATCATTTCTAGTTTTGCACCACTTTGAACCTTTAAGTAAAGATGAAATACAAAAGTGGAACAGGTGGTACCTTTAGGCTACTAGAAAATTAACAAAAACATTGCTAATATTTCGAGGGTGAAACCCTCTTCCTCAGAGCAGTACCAATAGGTTATAACATGGCAAAAGCTGGATTTGCCAGGAGTTATTACTTCAATGTAAGGACCTTGGCAAGATGGGGGAAAAGCTAGGCAATTTCTTAGGATGCTTTCAAATGACCCCTAAGATCCGCTGATAGCTTAAATTCGGATCTCCCCAGCCAGATATCATGTGGGTTTTGTTCCTCTTCCTGTGTTCCCACCCTTCCGCACTCTGTTGCTTCTGTCTGTGGTGAGGGGAGGGAGAAAAAAAAGGGAGAAAAAAATGCGGGCTCACCTCCGCTCACCTCCGTCTGCCGCCAGAGCAGCCCCGTAGGGATTCCTGTCTGTTAAAGGGGCAGCGGGGACAACAAAAACAAACAGAAAGCAAGGAGAGCCCAGCATCCACAGCTTTACAATCCACATCGGAAATATTTTTACCTTAGGAGACCAGGTACTTGTAAAATGCGCTGGGGTGCGGTTAGGTGGGCGTGGTCGTACTTTTTTTTTTTTAAGTCTGCTGCTGGTGGGAAAACAATTTTATGCTCTGGAACTGCAAAGTGTTTTGCAGCGGATTTTAGGGGTCGTGTAAAAGGGCTCTGGGTTGAGGCTCAGTGCTTGGATGTTCTTAGGCTGCATCCGAAATGAAGGGAGGGAAGTGTTTTTACAGATGGGCTCTTTTATGCAAACCAGGCATGTGAATTCTTTGGGTTTGAAGGAGAACTTTACTGGGCCTCCCGTCTCCATTTGCATTTCCCCATTTAACTGAAGTTTGGTATACATGGGTGGCAAGATGTGTAGTGGAGGTACAGGTAAGGATCATGCTGTTTCAGGCTGCAGGTGAAGGGGAAATCACTTTTTTCAAGGAAAAAAAACGGAAGCAAGATGCTTTGGAGGAAAGTGGGATGGTTTAAAAGCAGAGGTGAGCCAATCCAAGTGCTTTTTGTCCATGTTTACTAGCAAGCCTGCTCCATCCACTTTTTAAAAATGGCTTGCAATACTGGGCATAATCTTGTTAGGTACATCACCCTAAGTGCAGTGCAGAATTGCCCCTGCTTAGTAACTCAGCAGGGGACACATTGTAGCATAGTGGATAGAGTGAAAGACTCTGGAGAACGGTTCAAATCCCCACTCAGGGCGTTTATACACGACCCCTAAACTCCGGGGCAAATGGCTCCCAGCTCCGGAGCTTAAAAATGTTTCCCCACCAGCTCTGGAGTTTACAGGAAATTAAGTGCGGCCACGCCCACTTTAGCGCGTCCCAGCGCACCTTTCAAGTACCTGCTCTTCCGGGGTGAAAATTGCTTGATGCGGTGTAACGATAGTGAGTACGGGGCTCTCCTCGCTTCTGTTTGTTGTTGTTTTGGCTCCCGCCCCTTTAAGAGCTACTTTACAGAGACAGGAATGTTGCCGGCAAGAGCGGAGGCAGAACGGAGGTGAGTCACGATCTTTTCTTCCTTTTTTTTTTCTCCCTCCCCTCACGCAGCCAGCAGCCAGGATGGGGACACAGGAAGAGCGACAAGCCCCTAGGATCTCTGGTCCGAATTTAAGTGGCCAGCGGATCTTAGGGGTCGTGTAAAAGCGCCCTCAGTCACAGAAATTGACTGAGGGAACAGATAAAACCACTCCTTAAATATTTGACTTACTTTGAAAGTCCTGTTAGGGTCGCTGTCAGTCGGTTTCACCTTGACAGCACATAACAACAAAATTTAAACATAGAAGATGCTGGTATGTTCTGGCCCCCCACCGTCAGTACCGTTTAACATATTATTGAAGCTGATGGGAGAGGTTCTCCAGAGTGTTGGGACTTAGTGTCACCAGGTGCTGAATTATGAGGAAGCGGGATGAATCGCTTCCTGCCCATCACTCGTCACCAGCATCTGGAGGACACCCAAATATAGGATGGGAGATACCTGGCTGGCGAAAGGGATCTCAGAGTCTGGGTGGACCACAAATTGGACATGAGCTAGCTGTGTGACACGACAGCCAAGAAAGCCAATGTGATTCTTGGTTGCATCAAACAGAAGCATAGTGTCTAGATCAAGGGAAGTGATAGTACCCCTCTATGCTGCTCTGGTCAGACCCCACCTGGAATATTGTGTCCAGTTCTGTGCACCTCAGTTTAAAATGTTGACAACCTTGAACGGATGCAGAGGAGGGTGACCAGGATGGTTAAAGGTCTGGAAGAAATGTCTTATGAGGAGCGGCTTAGGGAGCTGGGAATGTTTAGCTTTACATAAAGAACATTGAGAGGGGATATGATAGCCATGTTTAAATATTTGAAAGGCTGTCATATCAAAGAGGGGACAGGTTTGTTTTCCATGGCTTCAGAGGCTAGGACTCGGGGCAATGGTTTCAAACTACAGAAAAGAGATTCCATTTGAACATTCGGAAGAACCTTCATGATGGTTACAGCTGTTCGGCATTGGAATATGCTGCCCCAAAGGAGGGTGGTGGAGTCTCCTTCTTTGGAGGTTTTCAAGCAGAGGCTAGATGGCCACCTGTCAGGAGTCCTGTGATGGGGGTTCCTGCATGGCAGGGGGTTGGACTGGATGGCCCTTGAGGTCTCTTCCAACTCTATAATTCTGTGATTCCTTCTCTTTTCCCATCCAATGCGGCTGGTGTCGAGGCAACACATGGCTAACTCCTTGGCAAGACAAACTGAGGGCACGGAATAAGGTTCATCCTGTAATGAATGAGGCGACGCTCCCTGAAAACTCAGGTTCATACTTTGGGTGTGCTCTCAGATTCATCTCTGATATTCTGAGCCTGGATAGCCTGGTGGTGGCAGGGGCTGGGTGGCCGATGAACACCAGTCTGCTTCAGAAGCCCATTCTGGACATGTGGACACATGGCCTCAGTTACCTCCTGGTGGGATTCCGGTACAGCGAGAACTGAAACCTCCCCATTATGAGAACTTTACAGGCTACTGCTCCCTTTCTTGAGACAATTCAACATGCTGCCTTTGACCTAGAAAGCCTTGGGCCCAGGCACCTTAA
>JAPFRF010000001.1:212688999-212712470 GCA_029282475.1 Phrynocephalus forsythii
GGAGGCAAATAATGCCTCTCTATCCGTTCCCATCTTTATCTTGCTGCTCCTTCTACTACACTTGCTCTATCCATCTGTCTCTTTCTATATTTCTTCAGTTCACTATCTTGCCTTCCCTTCCATCATCTTTCGGGTTTATAAGACCAGTTTAAAAGAATAGGGTGCATTACTCAGATACCCTATGATGTTTTCCTTATAAAATATCCCTTCAGCTGGTAAATTTTGTTGTGTGACCAGCCAGTCACAAAATATGCGGGATGTTGTTTATCCCTGAGTATTCAAAAGTATTTTTCTCACTGCCCATATTCCCCCTGGTATTATCAAAATTGCTGGCGGGGTCTCCTAGTTGGCAGAGTTTTTAGTCTCTTATATTAATTAACTAAGCACGTCCTTGTAAATTCACACACCTCTTGCTAGCAGGTCATAATCGGTCTGCCCTCCTTGAGGGCTAGAATCTTAATTTGGGATGGTAAAGTCCTGCCTCTTCTTAGTCAGAGGGGTTCTTCTTAAAGCTTACTTACGTTCCATTTAATACTAAAAATCATTACTTCTGGTGGCAGAATTCCAATGTTACCACAGTGCACATAAAAAAAAGGGGTGCATAAGTTGCTTTAATTCATCCCCATTGGATTGTTTTAAAGGTCTAACTGTGTGCCTATAAATTCTCCCACAACGCCAAACGGAATCGCTCCTAATTAATCACACCATACACACAACATGTGATACTGACGCGGCCTAAGTAGGTCGCCCTGGCTTAGGAATCGCGCGTCCACACTCAGGTCGCCAAGGGTTATGTCCTAGAGATCAACCCGGCTCATTCATACACATCAATCACTGATTCCGTTTGATTCACACAAATCACCCACATTTTCCCGTCCTCCCCACGTAACTGCGATCCCCTGCCTAGGGAAAAATCTTATTAACTATCTAAAGTCAAACGGAGATGGTGGTGCCCCGTTGGTAATAATTTGGGGCAAAGATTGCCAGTCTTTGCCGCCGCTTAGACACAGAGAATGGCCATTTCTCTGCTGTTACGCAGGGTATAGAGGCACAGCCCCTTACCTTGAAAAACACACATACATGAAGCTTCTTTTACACAAAATTCAAAAGTGGAATCACCATCCCACATACCCACACATTAATATATCTCTATAAACCTTCTCAGGATGCTGGGGGTGAATCCTAGGGATGTTGGATTTTGCAAAAATCCTCTCCTCCCTTGGGGATTTCAGGGTCCCCTTGCCCGTTAATTTCCCCTGATTCTTGGGATGTTAAGGTCGTGTCCGACCCTCCTCCTCCCCGTCCCCCCCGGGGGATGTTAGACTCGCAATCCTCTCCTCTCCGTAGAGATGTTGGACTCGAGCCTTCTCCTCCCCTACTACAATCGATTGTTTTCTCCTTACCAGATTTCTTCTGCGCAGTCTTTCCCAGTTCCTTCCCCTTCTTCTGCCGGCACCTGTTTTCTCTCAAGTACGGTAGCCCATTCAATGCTGACAGAGCGATCCTCCTCACAAATTTGAGGGTCCAGACTAGGATCAGTCAGTCAGCACAAACTCCTTACCGTGACTTGAATCAGACTCTGCAAGCCTCCTAGCAGCGGCACTTTTCCCTGGCATCTCCACCAAATGAAAGGAATGATTTGAATTTATGGGGTTCGTCGCCGGCGTGCTATTGGCTTTACAGAATGCAATGAGCAGTCTGAGTCTTTTGTAGACAGAAAAGAAGATTTATTGATTGCAATCAAGGGAGCCCTCACTCAATGCAAGATCGGGTGGGGAGTCCACCCGAGAAGCGAAAGGAGATATATTTTATAAGGTTTTTCCAGCACTCTTTTCCCCTCCCATTTGCATCTTACGTCATATGCATAGGTTGTACTCTCGGTCATTATTTTGCACTTTTTGGCAACAGCTAAATATTTTAATTGGAGCGTTTGTTTGAACTGACTAGTACAGAGCTTCACGGAGCTGCAAGCGTTTTATGACCCTGGAGTTTGACAAGTGATGGATTGCAGCTGCTGTTGCCTCGGCTGAGTGAAGAGATAAGATTTTCTTTGGCTGGCTTAGCTATGTGCAATTCAAAGCTACATAGAAAAATAATTAGACCTTTAAGTCTTATCTCTGCTTTCTCAGCCAATATTATAACAGGGGCCCTTTCTCTTAAGGCTTGTCCAAAGTTTGCAGGAATAAAGAATACATGTGTGAATAATAATATAAATGAAATATATATATGTATGCTTAGTAACATCATTACCTCTAAATATATAATTTGTGTGGCTTATATTGTGATATGCTGGGGGTTACTAAAATAGCTATATATATAGGCCTGTTTCATAGCCTTCATTTTGTCACCTGCAGGCAAGGACCATCGTGACTACTCCGACTTCCCGGCGAAAAGAGTTCTTTTCCTGTGCAGGTCGGCCGCTGCCCTTTCGGCTGGTGGGACGAGGGAACTTTGGGGTGCTTCCCTGGCCACAGGGATTGTTTCCAGGGAAGGGAACACTGCCCCCACCCCCCACCCCGCATGAGCCTACCCTCCAGTGTGTTGCCCTGTGCATTTCTGTGAGAAGAGAAGAAGGGGAAAGAGAGATCCCACTGCAGGAAGACACCAAAGGAAACCCCTCCCCCAATAGATCCCATGATAAGGGATCTGAATTCTCCCCTGGGGTCTCCATTGGGAATGAGATCCCATTGCCCTTCTCTGCTGCTTCTTGCAAGCGGGCGTTTCCTGAGACTACAGTGGTTCCTCAACTTACTTTAATCCGTTCCGAATGCATGCTCTTAAGTCGATCAGCAGTGGTCCCCTGCCCATTCGCGGTTCATATACTGCGATCCCACTATATCATGGGCCTGCAAGGGCCTTCCTGGGCCTTCTGGAGGCCCGAAAATGGCTTCCCTGTGAACAGGCAGTCACTTCCAGTTCGCAGAAAACCATTTCTTTTTAGGCCTGTCGGAAGCCTCAGCAATTATTTTGGCAACCTTAGACGTCTCTTCCGGTTTACCAGAAATCACTTCCGGTTCGCAGGGAGGCCCAGGAAGGCCCTTGCAGGCCCATTCGGGGCAGAGCCAGGTTGGGGGGTAAGGACAAGTGCCCCCAGATAGGCCCCCCAGGTCTGGCCCGACCTGCATCCACATCTTGCGGATTTTCAATTATCGCGGGTTAAGTCGGGCCCTTAACCCTGTGATAGGCGGGGGGGGGGGGTCACTGTACTCTTTAACTCGGGGTGTCTATCTAAAAATTGAAAAAAATAAGTTAAAAAATAAAAAAAATGTAAGTCAAGCAGATCGTATCTAAAACTTGTAAGGCGGCAGTTAAAACGCCAACAGTTTTCCGCTCTTAAGTCAGGGTACCACTGTAGTTTCCTTTGATGTGAGTTGATGTCAACGTCTGGTGGGCATAAAAGCCACAATGGGAAACATGCCCCCTGCTAGAGGATGGGGTGGTGGTGGCGGTGGGGGGGCGGCTCCATCCTTCCTCAGAAGGGAGTCGTGCTGCTCACAGGGTCCCCCTCCTCCTCCTCCTCCTCCTCCTCCTTTCGCTGCTGCTGCTGCTGCTGCAGGAGGGGATCTGGCTTCCTCACGGCTGGGGCAGCTCTTTCCCCTGGACCCAAGGATGGAGGAGGAGGAGGAGGAGGACTTCTGCTTTTCTATGTCTGTGAAGATTCTCAGTCATCCAGGTGAGTTTCTCTGGAAGTTGAGTCATGGCTACTGGACTTCTTTTTGAGAGATAGAAACGTTTCGCTGCTCATCCAAACAGCTTCATCAGTCTGAATACATCCAATGCGAGTCCTCCATCTTATAGTCAGCTTTGACCTCTTGTCACCCTGGTCTGAATTAGTGGCCTCAGGCATAGTCTATTTGCTACTTATCAGGGTGTGCTTTCCAAAAGTACCCAGACAAATCCAAAAGCCTTCACCACCAAGGCCATAGCTAACGACCCATTCTTGATAGGTTTCAGCACCTTAGGCCATTGTTCACCTTAAGCCTATGGATACTATTGTCTCCCTAACGAGCCTATTCAGGCCATTGTTCATCTTATGAGCCTATTTCAGATCAGGGTGACAAGAGGTCGAAGCTGACTGACTATAAGATGGAGGACTCGCACTAGCTGTATTCAGATTGATGAAGCTGTTTGGATGAGCAGCAAAACGTTTCTATCTCTCAAACAGAAGTCCAGTAGCCACGATTCAACTTCCAGGTCTACTTTTCTACCTAGCCAGCCTCCCGCATCTCTCGTCTCCATTGCCCTCCACCCGGAAGGCCAGCAGCCCAGGCCTCTGCTCAGAGCCGTGGCATCATCATCGTTTTGAATGAACTGCAAAAGGGCTTTGGCGCGTCCGATTCTGATGGAGCCGCACGCTGTGAAAGGCACCCCTGCTTCGTGGCTTTACCGTGGTGCTCCGATGAGCTCTCTGCCAGGGGCTTCTGTGGTCCCCGTGGACCTTCCCCCTGGCAGTGGGCCACACAGGGGGACCTTGACTCAGGAAACAGTTGGGTGGTATTTTTTAAAAGAAGGAACATAATGTTTTTAAAGGTTGCCGTTTAATAAACCGCCCAAGAGAATGTTTACAATTGAATTTCCTTCCTAAAGAACAGTTGACTGTGTACTTCTGGAGGGTGAACCCTTTGCCAACCACGGGGCCTTTCCCGAACCGCCTCGGAGATCTGTTGGGTCACCCATCTAAGTACAGTGGAGCGCGTATAACAAACGGTTTGTATAACATAAAATCTGTACAACATAAGAAATTCTGGAGATAGGGGAAATTTGCTTAGCAGAATCGCCTACGGGGCGAATCCGTACAACATAAAAATGGTCGCGATTAGGGATGACTCCGTTTTCAATGCATTCCTATGGGAAATTTGTATAAAGGAAAATTTGCATAACGGAATTACATTTGGAACAAATTAATTCCTTTGTCAGGACCCTGCCTGCTGCAGAACCTGACCCTGAGGGGTTAACTGGTGAAGAGCAGCTGGGGGAGCCTTCCAGCTCATCCTGTCAGCCAGCAGCTGGGTCTGATAATTCTGCTTCAGACACATCCCCACTTCCCAGAAGGGCCATGAGCCGGATTCTGCAGCGAGGTCCTGCCAGGAGAGCCGGGGACCAAGCCTATGATGCTAGAAGAAATATCAGGTCGACCAGCCCTGAGTTTTAGCAAGGTGCTTCCGCAGGAGAGAGGGTGTGTTCCCTGTTTGGGGATATAGCTGGCAAGCTCAGCTTGAGACCTCTGTGGAAGTAACGCATCATTTGGACCTGCAACCACGCTCCTGCCTCCTTTTGACCTTGGACTCTGTTTGCCTGACTTCGGACTGGTTTCCTCGACGACAGTCGAATTGCTCCTAAGTCAGGGTACCACTGTAGTTGCAACCCTCATCCTTACCTCCAGTTCCCCCCACTTCTCCCCATAGCCAGGCTCCAGGTGCAGGGCAGGGACCCTTGGGCTGGAGCATGGGTTGGCCTCCCTTGGAAACTCTGGGACTTGGACCGAAGCGGCTTCAGCAAAGCACACCTGGAGAGTTTGAATCCTCCTCCTCCTCCTCCTCCTCTTCTTCCTCCTCCTCTTCCTCCTCCTCCTCTTCTTCTTCCTCTTTCTCCTCCTCCTCCTCTTCTTCTTCCTCTTTCTCCTCCTCCTCCTCCTCCTCCTCCTCTTCTTCCTCTTTCTCCTCCTCCTCCTCCTCCTCTTCTTCTTCTTCCTCCTCCTCCTCCTCCTTCTTCTTCCTCCTCCTCCTCCTCCTCCTCCTCCTCCTCTTCTTCCTCCTCCTCCTCCTCCAGGTGGTGAAGCACTTCTGTGAGAGCAGCTACAACACACTGGTCTCCACCTGTGTTGGGGAAGGAGGGCTGGACATCGGCCAGGTGGACCTCATTATCTGTTTCGACGCACAGAGAAGCCCCATTTGTCGTGTGCAGCGAATGGGCCGGACTGGCCGCAAGCGCCAGGGGTGGGTCGTGGTCCTCCTTTCTGAAGGGAGGGAGGAGCGGGAGAGCCGTGGGGGTGGTGATGGTGATGGTGGATTGGGGCTGGTGGTGAAGAGGGAGCTCCTTCTGCAGCCCCTGGTTCTGGTTTTCCTAAAGACTTAGGTTCCCCCTTTGGGATAGGCTACATATTATCTCCCTTTTCCAGTTTTCCTTGGAAGTTTATCCTAGTCTCCAAAACGGATTTATCCATCTCCAATGCATTCCTATGGGAAACCATGTTTTGTAAGATAAGATTTTCATAAAACAAACCAACCCATAGCCTCCAGAACAGATTAATCCAATTTCAATGTATTCCTATGGGAAACCGTGTTTCATAAGATAATTTTTTTGTAAAACGAAGCGACCCATAGCCTCCAGAACAGACTAGTCCATTCCCAATGCATTCCCATGGGAAACTGCATTTCCTAAGATAATTTCTTCCTAAAACAAAGTGACCCATAGCGTCCGGAACAGATTAATCCATCCCCAATGCATTCCTATGGGAAACCGTGTTTCGCAAGGCAAAGTTTTCTTAAAGCACAATGACCTGTAGAACAAATTAAATTCATTTGAACAGGTACCACTGTGTAGTGCCTGTTTTCCTCTTTATCCAAAGAAGCTGCAGGGTGGAATCATGTGCCTGGCAGAGGGCTTTCGCTTTTGTGCACCTGCGCAACAGGCCCGCTTGCAAAGGAGAGGGGGTGAAAGGCCGGAGGCAGCATGCCACCATGCCAGTGGTCCATCTCAGCAGCCAGGAGCAACCCAGGAAGCTTCAACTGGGGTGGGGGTGGGGGGGACCAGGAGCATGTTAGGGCAGAGATGGAAAATATGTGGCCTTGCAGAACTTTCTGGGAGTTTGCATCAGCCTCAGCCACCATAATAAGTGGCAACAGACGAGGCCGGTCACCTGCATCTGGCGAGGCACACATTCCCCACCCTCATCTAGCAATTGTTTTATTTTTAAAAAACAAAGTCTCATGCTTATAAATATCCACAGCCTGGCTCTGTCGGGCGGTGGTGGTTCTGGGAGGTGTCACCCCAAAAATGGACATTTCGCAAGCTGCACAAATAACCCTCGTGGAAAGAAACTGGTCCTAAATTTTTATTTATAAGCACCTGGAAAGAAACTTTGCTTCCCCTGCCTGGCATTCTGTTGCAGCCCCAAGAGTTCCGATTGGACATGGGCATGAAGGGCTTCATCGCGCTTCGTCCCAGCGTGCATACAACTGTGAGAGGGAGAAGAGTGTCCCTCTATCCACATGACTCATGCCCTGCATTATTGTGTACGTCTCAATCATATCCCCCCTCAGGCGCCTTTTTTCCAGACTAAAGAGCCCCAAATGTTTTAGCCTTTCCTCATAAGGGAGGTCCCCCAGATATGAGAATTGGGCAGAGTAGAAAGCCAATAGGAGAAAACAACTGGTTAATTTAAATTCACATATCCTCCTTGGCATATACAAACCACCATTCTCCTAATTGTAAACAGCTCCTTCACTTTTTCTTCCCAGCGTATCTCCTTCCAGCCATTGCTACAAATTTAAACTGCATTTACTGGGGAGTAAATGCCTTTCAGTCTGCCAGGCCTTCCTCCTCATGACCTCAGAAGAATGTACCCCACTTGCGCTGGTGTGGCTCCCATGTGCAAGTGAATTTTTAGCACACTTAGAACTAGGGAGAGAAACAAGGAGGGCTCGTATGGCTGTAGGTGAGGGTGCCCTGTGTTCAAATCCTACCTCTGGCTGATAATAGAAGCAGGTTGAGACAATAAACCTCCCAGCTCTCCTCTGCAGGTGGAGAATACCTCCGTTTCCCTTGATCTAGCAACACTGTAGAGCTGTTAAGCGTTATTACGAATAAAAATAGTATAAACATTATATTGCCTTAAATTCTTGCAGCAGCATCAGGCTTGTAAGGTCCAAAGTTTTTTTTTTAAAAAAACCAGTTGCCAATCCCACAACAGACAATAGAATGAGATTCAGTTGTTTTGTAATGACTCCTGGTGATAACAGAACACTTACTTTCCACCCAGGTCCAATTAAATCTGAATAAAATCCACATCTCTCTTTTTTTTTACCTGGCTTGTGCAATGGTCTAAGTAGTTCTCTAGTGAGAATACTCCGTCCATATTTGGCAACTGTTCCCAGTTCAACTAAGATGCCTGCAATCCTTCTGAAATAGGATTTCAGTGTATAGAGAGGTTGGAGTTTACTGTTCTAAAATCCAAACCTCATCCTTTCAGCAAAACCTGTTAAATAAATGACTACAGCTGTGTGTATTAGGGAGAAAGAAATCAGGTGTGCTCTCTGGCAAAAAGACAAATGAATTTAAGATCACTGGGTGGCTTCCATGGCTGTTCTCAATGCAACCAGAGAGAGAAAAATAGTTCCATAAGACTTTCCATGAAAAATTGTGTTATACAGCGGAACCTCGACTTACAAATTTAATCCGTTCTGAATGCATGCTCTTAAGTTGAACTACTCTTAAGTCAGGGTACCACTACCTATCTAAAAAACTGAAAACATAAGTTAAAAAAAAATAAAAAATTGGGAAAAAATTATAAGTCGAGCAGACCATATCTAAAATTTGTAAGGTGGCAGTTAAAATGCCAACAATTTTCTGCTCTTTAGTCGAATTGCTCTTAAGTCGAGCTGCTCTTAAGTCGGGGTACCACTGTATTTGCAGCAGGCTTGGATATGTATTTGACCTTTGTGGGAAGGCTATTTTTGTAATGTTTCTACTCTTCCTGCCCGTTCAAGGTTTTTTTCCCCATTTGTTGAATAACCTGAAAAATACACGTGAAAATGTGCAAAGTGGAGTTGCTACCCTTTGGGGCCCATGATTGTACAAATGGAAAAGAGCACCAAAAGTTTTAGAAAGCGATCCCAAAAAGCAATAAAAAGGAGGCATTGTGAGAGGGAAATTTCAAAATCCGTCCTCCCTTCTTTCCTTGTTGAGGATCTCATCAGAAAGTCATCATCCCAGCAATCCCCCCCCCCAAAAAAAACCTCTGTGATACAAAATTCATTTCCAAAAGTTCCTCATCAAAGTGGTCTCTATAAAAATTCTGATATAGCTGTGTGGTTAACAATTATTATTATTATTTATTATTATTATTATTATTATTATTATTATTATTATTATTATTATTATTATTATTATTATTAATAATAATAATAATAATAATAATAATAATAATAATAATAATAATTTATTATTATTATTATTATTATTATTATTATTATTATTATTATTATTATTATTATTATTATTATTAATCACTCAGCAGACAAGATAACTATGCTGGATTTTGTATTACCAATCACGAGTCGAACGCTTCCCAAGCATTTAGGACTATGTGATGTATCGGCAAATTATGCAAGCAGATCCCAGTAAGGTGGCTTTCTGCAGCTGACTGATGGTGACTTTGTCCACTCCAATTTCTTCTAAATACTTGCTTAGCTCTTTAGGCACTGCACCCACCGTGCCGATTACCACTAGGACCACCTGTACCGGTTTATGACAGAGTCTCTGAGGTTCAGTTTTCAGATCCTGATATCGGGTGATTTTTTCAAGTTTTTCTCAGTGACTCTACTATCCCCTGGTATAGCAACATCAATTATCCACTTTTTTCTTCTCCACAATCACAATATGATGATGATGATGATGATGATTAAAGTGGTCTGCTTATATACCACCGCATACTGTTCTCCCTCTCACAAATTACCAGAACTAGGGGACATCCACTCAAACTGAGGGTTGGGAGAGTGAGAACAGACAAAAGAAAATATTTTTTCACCCAGTGTGTTGTTAATCTGTGGAACTCCCTGCCACAAGGATGTGGTGATGGCACCTGGCCTGGATGCCTTCAAAAGGGGATTGGACAGATTCCTGGAGGAAAAGTCCATCCCAGGTGACAAACCATGATGGAGATGTGTCATCTCCAGGCTTAAAACCAGGGTACTTCAAGGGCCAGATGCAGGGGAGTGGTATGAAGAGACCACTTGTGCGCTCCCAGACACATCTCTTGGGGCCACTGTGAGAGACAGGAAGCTGGACTAGATGGGCCTTTGGCCTGATCCAGCAGGGATATTCTTATGTTCTTATGCTGACCCTGTGAGTTATGGGCCTCCAAAGGTTCTTCTTTACACATCTGCTATTCTATGGTAACTAGTATTAGCTGGTGTTTGCAGCAACTTTCCATCCAACATTCCTGTTCTTGATAAAACCTTCAAAAACAGACAAAGTCATCTTAAACATACAATATTTCAAAGATGGGATGGGACCACGGAGACAGCCCAGGCAACAGCTGCCCAATGAACCCAGAGGTGCCTTGTTTTCGGGGGCAAAGGACCTTTGTGATGCCGGCGTGAGGTCACCAGAGGTGCCTTAAAAATCCCCCAGCCTGGAGCCTGGCTTTCAGAGCAGGTGAATTTTTCACCAGCGCCACATCAGGACCATGGCTCTGCTCTTGGTCCTCATGTACCTGGTTCTCGCTGTGTTGAGCATATGGATGTTAACAGAACGTCAAGTCCAGGTCAGGATGCCTTCAAAAGGGGGTTGGACAGATTGCTGGAGGAAAATTCTATCACAGGTTTCAAACCATGTTGGAGATGTGTAATCTCCAGGCTTAAAACCGGGGTTCTTCAAGGGCCAGATGCAAAGGAGTGGTATCAGGAGACAGAGATCTAGTCTTGTGCGCTCCCAGAGGCATCTGGTGGGGCTACTGTGAGATATACAGGAAGCTGTATACAGGCCTTTGGCCTGATCCAGCAGGACTCTTCTTAGGTTCTTAGGTTCTTAGGATTGGGATCAGAGGGGAGCTGGGCTAGATATGAGATCCTGTGGGTGCTCAGATCTGTTGCTTCTCTTGTTTTCCTCTGGCAGCTTCCTCCTCCCACAAAAATCAAAGCGCACCGGGAGAAGAACAGAAGGAGGCATCATACGTGCAAACACCACTCCAAGCGCAGGTGATCTTTTCTTGAACACCTTGTCATCCCAACATCCCAAAGAATGACAGCCAAATTATCTCTCCACTGGGTATTAGGGGCTTCCCACCACTTGGGCAAACGCCTTGGGAGACTTCCTATTGCTTAATTAACTAAAATGTTTGCAGGCCAGGCTTACTGTTGCTATATCCTGGCTCAGAGTGGAAACTAATGGTTTAAAGAAACGGGATGTGAGTCCCCACATGGCCCTGGACCTGGAGGAGACCCTTCTTGGCCCCTCACTGGCTTCCTTGGTGCGTCTGACCCCTTTCCCATCCTCACAGGGTCACCAGGTCATCATCAACCGCCTCCCTAGACTCTGTGACCGCCGTCTGGGGTTCGGCTTCTTCTTATTCTGCTGAAGAGGATGGAGAACAGCCTTCCCAAGCTCCTGTGCCCCCAGCGGGTCTCAGGATCTGCTTCCTCCCTGCCAAGTCACAGGAGCTGCTGGAGGGGCACGTCCGGAAAAAAAACCTAGCCGGGCCCCGCCAGCTCCCGTCGTGCCATCATGGGCGATCCACTGGGCGCTCCCTACTTTTGGACCAGGTATGAATCTGGGAGGGTTCTCTGTTTCCTCTCAGATCAAGTCAGTTCCTCCTCTTCCTCCTCCTCTTCCTCCTCCTCCTCCTGGGGTTCTCCATGGCTTCTTCAGTGCCAGCTTGGCCTCCAAAGGGCGCCTTCTTCTTCCCTTGAGCTTGGGCGCCTTCCTTCCGCCTGGTGGAGGTCTTGCTCAGAGAGGTGGCCCAGTTCCGTCCAACACACCTCCTGGACATCCCACGCGGGGGCCGTCGGACGGATCTCCAGCCAGAACTTCTGGCTCAGGATCCTGCTCTCCTCCTGTACCATCTTCCTCCGAAAGGTCTTCTCCTTGGAGGCAGCCCCCAGGCTGGTGTCCATGGTGGCCCTTGTTCTGGACGCCCACCATTTCCTTCTGGGGCTTCTGGCTGAGGGACCTGCTGAGTGGCCCATTGGGGGGACTGGCCTCCTCTGGAATTTGCCTTCCCCAGCTCCCCTCTTCCCTGGCAGGCAGAACCCCAAGGTGGACCGGGCCTCTTGCCAAGGGGTGGGCAGCGGAGCAGCAGTGGCTGCTGCTCTTCCAGGTAGTCCTTTGTCCGGGAGGCCCTTGCTGCTCCCGCAAGGGGGAAAACAAGGATTTAGGGGGAAGAGAGAATAGTCCAGTGCAGAGCTACATAGAAGATGACACTTTTCGGCACATGCTCAAGTGCACTCTTCTTTTTTTCCACCTACAGTACGAACGCAGTATCTGCACGCTGTCGGTTCCAAAGTGCCCAGCGGATGCCAAAAACCAGCCAACTGTCAAAGAAGTTTCAATGTTTTTCTTCATTTAGCGTTTGAAGCCATTTCATTTTAACAATTTCTTATTTGTTTTAGCCATTTCAGGATCACCCGCATCGCCACGTGCAGTTGGGCTCCTCTGCCTTCTCGAGGCCACGCTGGGAAACCTTTCCCCGAGCTCCTCCACCCTTGGTCGGCCGAAGGATCTCCTTCCTTTCCTTCAAGCAACAGGAGCTCCTGGAATGGAACATCTGGAGGAAACGTCACAAGGACGATGCAAGACGGACTCTGCATGCTGCCTCCGCCCAGCAGAGAAATCGGCCTCCATTCAACCCTCCGAAAAGCATGGTGTGGCATAGGCAACCCACAGGGCCGTCCGTGGCCAGCCCAAGCGCGTGGGCACAAAGCCTGAGGCCCCCAATCTTAAATCTTGGGCCACATCAGGAGAGGCCACGGCACCGTCGGCAAACCCTTGAGTGGAGCGTGCAGGCCACGAGGAGGTCCTGGGTGAGGCGTCCAGAGCCCTGCCAGAAAAGCCCGGAGCCCCATCGGAAAAGCCCTCGGCCCCACCTGGCAAGCGCGGTACCCCGGATGCCAAACCCAGGACCCTGCCTGCCGAGCCCAGAACCAGGTTTGCCTAGACCTGGACCCTGCCTGCCGATCCCAAGAATCCGTTTGCCGAGTCCAGAACCCCGCCTGCCGAGCCCAGGACCCGGCCTGATAAGCTCAAGAGCCGACCTGTTCAGCTCAAGACCCTGCCGGCCGATCCCAGAACCCCGCCTGCCAAGCCCAGGGCCCCATCTGCCGAGCCCAGGACCCTGCCTGATAAGCTCGACAGCCGGCCTGTCCAGCTCAAAACCCTGCCTGCTGAGCCCAGGGCCCCGCCTGTCCAGCCCAGGACCCTGCCTGCTGAACCCAGTGCCCCGCCTGCCGAGCCCAGGGAGCTGTGCCTGCCCCCCTGTGCCTTCCGCTGCAGAGGCGCTCTCCTCCCTCCTCCTCCTCCCCCACAAAGGCCCACCCAAAAGCCAGGCCGGTCTCCGGAAAGGGCAGGTGACCAAGACGGAACTTAAGGAGCAGCAAACCCTCCGAGTGAGCTGGGCTGGAACCGCTGGAGCAGAGCTGCCCAAGGAGAGGACGGGAACGGCCGAGCCAGAGAGTCTGGTTGCCCTGGTGCCCTTTGCGGTGCCTGCCGCCACCTGCCAGAGCCCACCAACAGAGTTGTCGGCGATTGAGAGCGAGCACGTTGAGGTGTCCGAGGAAAGCCTCCGCCTGGTGCTGCCACCATCTCCCAAGGCTCCCTCCCCAGCTCACCTGGTGGTGGAAACCCTGGAGGAGGAGCGAGCCACCCGCCGACTCTGCCTGCGCCGGGCCAAGTGCCCCTCATGCCCTGCGCCAGCTTCTGCCAAGGACCGGCCTTCTCTTCCACACCCAGTCCACAGGGGCAAAGGCCGCAGCCGACCCCGAGGACCGCGGAAAGGCCGGACGGTCAGGGCTGGCCCCCAGGCTCCCAGCAGGTCCCCCTGGTCCAGCTGGACCGATTGCACGGAGCCTGAGACCCTCGGGACCACCAGGAGGAGCCCCAAGCCATCCCCAGCTGGTCGCCCACCCCTCCGAGAGCTGGCTTCCACAGGACGCCATCGCCCGGAATCGCCGTGTCTCTTTGACGTCCGCTTGGAGAGCCCCGATTTTGTGGAGCCACCTCCCACGATCGTCCAGTCCCTGGATAAGGAACGGGCCATGCAGGACCTCCAGCGGTGCCTGGCCGAGGGGCTGGAGAAGGGAGGCGGCCTGCTGTCCGTGGAGTACCCGGTCTGCCTGCTCTGCTGCCAATGCAACCCGCTCTGCCGGCACCCTCGGGCGCCGCACAATCCTTCCCTCCTGGTCTACCCACGGATGACCATGCGGGACGGCCAGGTCCGCATGACCCTGGGCTTCCTCCTGAAGACGAAGGGGACCGAGGGCAAGGGAAGCGGGCCGGGGCCAAGGAGGGGTGCCCCCCAGGTGCCGCCGGGCAAGGAGCAGCCCTCCACGATCCAAAGGGAGGACGGGCGGAGGAGCAGAGCCACACTGAAGGACACCACAAAGCGCCAATCTCACGGGCCGGAGAGGAGACCAGGGCTGGCCAGGGGGCATCCCGTGAAAAAACAACCCAAGGCCGACCCTGCAGGAGAAGGACCCCGCCAGGCCAAGGCTCCCCGGAAGCACCTTTGCTGCCTGAAGCGCCTGGTCCTCTCCTTCAAGAGAATCTGGGGGAAACTGAAGGAAAAAATGAAGCTGCCCCCACAGCAGCAGGACTCTGGGGCCTCTCCTGAGAACTTGGGGTCACCGTATGAAATGGAAGGGTCGTCTTCAGTCACCCCTGAGGAGGAAGACCAAGGAGAGAGTTTATGGGCTCCCCGGGGAGGAGGGGAGCCGTCCTTCCAGAGAATCAACCTCTCCTGGGACTGTAAACAAACTTATAAGAAAACCTGCGTCCCACTGAACCGGCCCTCCTGTCCCTCAGACAGGAATGCCTTCCTCTGAGTTTTCCAGTCATCTCTCTCTCTCTCTCTCTCTCTCTGTCTCTCTCTCTCTCTCTCTCTCTCTCCTTCTCTCTCTCTTTATTCTTTGGCACTCTGGTTCATCATAGTCAACAAACTGGACGAATGTCTACAGTATATCTTTTAATATTGCCCTTTTTAGATGTCTTGCTGCCTTTATTGTTTAAGATGTATGATTATTGTTTGCTTGTTGTTTATTTCCCATCTTGTTTTGTGCTATTGTTGTAAACCATCCAGAGTGCTCCTGTTACCAGATAGGCTGTCGATAAATTTACTCAATAAATATATAAAAGTTAATATTCTCCTATTCTTTTGCTCTCTCCTCTGCTCATCTTCACCCAGATGTCGTGTCTGTTTTCTGTCTCCTGAGGAGTTTTTACAACAGAGCCCTAAAACAACTCAATTCTAACCAGCTGCATGTAAAAATGCACCTTACACCCAAGAGCCAATGAATATTTGGTATGAATCTGATATTCCATTCTGTTGTCATATGCCTGAAGAAGTGGACTTGATCCATGAAGGCTTGCACTAAAATATAATAGTCTTTAAGGCACAACCTCTTCTTGTCTTTTGTTTTGTTTCTTTGAATTTTGCCTGGAATCATTAGTTTAGATGCAACTTGATGGCCAGAACATAAATAAGTGACGACAGCTTCAAGCCCACCTCTTTCACTGAGCTGGTGCATCTCACCCTGTGTTATCTTAAAATGCACAGTGGTTCTCAACCTTCCTAATGCTGCGACCCTTTAATACAGTTCCTCATGTTGCAGTGACCCCCAACCATAAAATTATTTTCGTTGCTAATAATTATTTTTGGCGGCGGCGGCGGCAAAAGGAGGAAGTGGTTGCACAGCCCAGCAGAGCCCACCCACCCATCTGGTACTTTAAGGTGAAGATTTCAGCTCACATGAGGAAGTAAACTCCTTCCAGTTCTCTCACCCAGGTCTGTCCCCCTCCCCCCAAATCCTACTCTAACCCCGGCATATGTGTGTGTGTGTTTGATTGTATAAGCAAGCAGGCGGAGATCTGGCTCTAACGCTGCGGCAGGTGTGAAGGGCGAGCGCTGGAGGAGGCAAGGGGCCCGCTGGAGTGGACATGGAGGAGATGGAGCAGGAAGACTGGGCTTCTCAGCAACCCACAGCCTGAGACACGCATGCCAGGAGGGGGAGGCGGGAGCAGTGGGAGGGAGGAGGAGGAGGGCACCGTCGCCGCTGGGGAGGGGCTGGGTGTGTGGGGGGAGGAGGAAGGAGAGGAGGAGAGGTGAAGCAACCCGGTGGGAGGGCTGGAGAGTGCGCGCCAAGCCAAGGGTTCCTCCGCCCGCTCCAGGCGAGGGCCATGGCTGTCCAAGGCAGTTCCTGGGTGGCTGCTGAAGGGATGGCCACCTCCGCGTTGGGGCGATCGGGTGGCGGGAGAAGCGGGAGGGAGGCTCCGGGGCCCTTTCCGTGCCGCCTGCCCTCCAGGTTCCAGGCAGAGCGTGTCTTGTGGCGGTGGCGGCCGTCCAGATTACACAAGTGTGCTTTTGCGGGGGGGGGCACCGTCAATACATCTCACCCCTCCCCCGCCCCGCCGACCCCTTACGAAGCAGGCCATGAACGGCTCCGACGGTTCCGAGGCAGAGCCCGCCCACCCACCGGGCGCGGTGTCTCGGTTTCGAAGACAATCAGAAATGCAGTGGAACCCCAACTTCAAAGCAGCTCGGCGACTTAAGAGCAATTCAATTTAAGAGTGGAAAACTGTTGGCTTCCGGTTTAATGGCCGACTGAACAAGACGCTAGGGGAGTTCCTCCCCAGAGCGCACAGGAGGTTTAAAGAGGTTCGCGAAGACTACGCGGCCTCCATTAACCTCAGGGGGGGGCCCTGAGGGATTGGGTATCAGCTGTTGCCTTTTGCGACTCTCCTTTCACCCCGATCTGGAGGGATTGGGGGGAAGGGATCGAGTTGCGGCACTTTACAATCGCTACTCCTGTGTCTGCGAAGTCTCAGAGTCTTGGCAGAAGAGCCATTAGCCCCCAAGGACTTTACAAATCGTTTCGATCGGAGGGAGAATCAACAGGCTGTTAAACGGCTAATTAGAAGATAAAGATCACACCCGAAAGAAACGTGAGTCTGCTTGTTAGTTTCGGGATCTGTTCGGAGCGTGGTGGAGAGCAGCCGTAACTTTCCTTCGTGAATGCAAATCGAAACTAAGCGGTGGGGGCGGAAGAGATACCCCTTCATTTGCAAAGTGAGTTTAATTTAATATTTAAATTGAAGTGGAACAATAAGGGGACCTGGAGAAGCCTGATCGTGAAGTCTGTAGTTCAGACTGGCGTTTTGAAGTCACCCCCCACTTTTTTTGTGAAGAGACGGAGTGAATAGTTAATAGAGGAGCGCGTGGGGGTGGAAGGGGATATTTAAAAAAAAAAAAAAGAACTCTGGTGTTTGAAGTTATTCTCCCCTTACTTGACTCTATACTTCCAAAGATTTTTGATTAACGAATTCCCCCTCCCTTTTTTTCTGGTGGAGGACTGGATATTTAGAGGGATTTGAGTGGCGGACAAGGTGGTGTGATTTTACATTTCAAAGGATTTCATCAGAGCCGGCTGGAAAGCCAGCCCCCCTTTTGAGGGGAATGCCTTGGAGTTGTTTTTTGGGAACAGCTTAGGAGCTATTGCAAATTGGAGCTATTGCTATTTACTTTTCCCTAATTGGATTAGACCTTTTGAAGAGGTTGAAGATTTATATATCTTTTGGATGGGCAAAAACTTTGTTAAACAACTCTTTGTTACAGAAAAGCAAAACATTTGGATTAGGCTGTGAAGAAGCTGAAGAATTGCTCCAATTTTTCTCCCTACTCTTAATTTTCAAAGGTTTTTTTTTTTTTTGTGGGTCTCATTTTGTTTACTCGATTGCAGTGAAAACGAATTTAAGTTGCTGCGTGTCTTCCTTTGAGGCTCCTTCTCGTCTCAAGGACATAAGACAGACACAACAACAAGATAAGGTTTGTGTTGAGAATTGGATTGAGAATCCCATTCCTTAGGTTGGAGCGCCATCTAGTGGATTTGGAAAATTATTGCATATAAAATTCAACTTGAATGTTATATTGAATGGGAAAGTGTTTGACTATATAGAAAATTTCTGTTATAATTTTATAATCTTGTTATAAATTTGATATTTGGATAATTTAAAGTTAGAGAGGTCAAAATGAAGTTAGAATAAGTAAATTTAACATTACTGATGGTAATTGTGTGAATATTAATCAATATCAATTAAGGGAGTATTAAGAGATTAACTCGATTGGTTGAAGGTTATTGTGGTTTATTGAATGAATTAACTTTAATACGTGGTTAAATTGTGTCCTGTTGGAACAGAAGTTAATAAAATTGTGATGGCAGGAAAAAAAAAGATGATGACACCTTTAACACAGAGGAGAGATTCCAGACAAGAGGAGGGTAAAGAATGGGAAGGATTAATGATACATATAAGGAGAGAATTTGAAAAAAGTGAACAAAGTATGGATCAGAAGTTGTCAGAACTAAAGGAAGACATGCAGAAACAAATTAAAGAGGCAGTAGGGGAGCTCTCAGCCCAAGTGAAAGACTTAACGGTGAAAACAAAGAATATAGAAGCAAAAGTGAAGAAAATGCAGACAGAGGTTAAACAATGCAGAGAAGAAACAGAGAGGAATAGAACAGGAGTGTCAGAAGTAGAAAATACGCAAAGGAGAATGGCTGAAGAGCTTGCTTTTCTTGAAATGAGACAAAGGCAACAGAACCTTCGTTTCCGCTTGATTCCATGGGAGGAAGGAGAAGATATTAAGGCCAAAGTAATAACAGAACTGGCGAAGTGGCTTGGATGGCAAGAACAGGAAGTAGCTGATGCAATCTCTCAAGTGTTCAGAATTGCAGTTAGACCAAAGAAATTGAGTGTGAAGAAGACACCAGGCGATGTTATTGTATCATTGACATCTATGGCCGTGCGAGACAGAATCTTGAAACATAGCTATGATAATCGGTTTGTGATTGATGGACAACAGATTCTGATATATAAGGAGATTCCTCTCCATTTTTTGAGAAGAAGAGGAAGTTATAAATCGCTGGCAGAAACGTTGAGAAGAAATGATCTGAGATTCCGCTGGGAGTTCCCAGAAGGCCTATCCTTTACTTACAAGATGAAAAGATTTAAAATAATATCTGAGTCGGAAATAGGTAAATTTCTGAGAAAATATGGAGAAGAGCTTGGGTACAGGAAACCATCGAAAGAGGGTGATAAATCACCTGAAGAAGAAGAAGAGGAAGAAGAGGAGGAGTTAGAACTCTCTGAGGAGGAAGAAGATAAAGCGGATTTAGCTATGGCCAATATTTGAATAGAGATTGATAAAAATATATTTAATTTCAAATTTACAATGGCGCTGAGAGTACTGACTTGGAATGTTAATGGTCTGAATGAAAAGGCCAAGAGAAACAGGATTACGCACTTATTGAAGAAAGAAAATCTGGACTTGATTTGTTTACAAGAAACTCATGTTGCAATGAAACATATGAAGATTCTAAAAACAAAATTTTGGGACAAGAATTTGCATCGTCTGATAAATTGAAGAAAAGAGGAGTGGTGATATATGCAAAACATAAATTGGAACCTAAGTTGATTATGAAAGATGAAGAGGAAGATTTTTGATGGTACAAATCACTTGGCAATCTGAAAAATTTTTTATTGTAGGCATTTATGCGCCAAATGAAAGGAAATCTGAATTTTACAGAGAGGTAGAACAAAAATTGTTAGATTATATGGATGAAAACTCTTTCTGATGGGTGACTGTAATGGTGTAATGATGCCAGATCTGGATAGGTCTCAGAAAAAGAAAGGTTCAGAAGGGAAATTACCAAAATCTTTTTATGATTTAGTTGAAAATTTTGGATGGACCGATATTTGGAGACTGAGACATCCAATGGAAAAACAGTTTACCTTTTTTTTTCTGAACCGAACCAGAGTTGGGGAGAATTGATTATATATTTGTTCCTAATGATATCTCATATAGAGTGACAAAAGTGGAAATTTTACCTAAAACGATCTCAGATCATAATGCAATGGTGATGGAAATTAAAACAAAAATGCAAGGATTATACCGTTGGAGGTTGAATGAAAGTTTACTGGATGAGACTGAGACATTGCAGATAGCGAAAAACCTTCAGAGACTATTTGAAAAATAACTGGAGAAGAGAAACACCAACAAATGTGGTATGGGATGCTAGTAAGGCTGTTATGCGAGGCCTCTTTATTCAAAGAAATGCGTATCAGAAGAAACAGAAAGAAAAGAAGCAAAATGAGATTTTAAAAGAACTGGTAGAGATAGAGAAGAAATTGGTGGAGAAGCCAAAGGAACAGAAATGGATTCAAAAATTAAAGATGCTTCAAACTCAGTTGTCGATGATTATTAACCAAGAAATTGAGTGGAAGGTAAAGATGATGAGACAAAGAAATTTTGAATCGGCAAATAAAGTAGGGAAGTTATTGGCTTGGCAGCTGAAATGGAAGCAAAAACAAAAGGTTGTGAACAAATTAGTGGTAGACCAAAAATTAGTGGAAGATCCAAGAGAAATTGTAAAGGTGTTTGAATTTCTATAGAAATTTATACACGAAGAAAAAAAGAGAATCCGGAACAGATTGATAGATATTTGAAAAAGAATGGATTGAAAAAATCTCAACAAACCAAGTGTCGATACTGAGTGAGAAAATTACCCCACATGAAGTACAAAGTGCAATAGAGAGGGCGAAAACTGGAAAATCACCGGGCCCAGATGGTCTGACTGCAAAATATTATAAAAAACTGTCAGAAGAAATGTTACCAATAATGGTGGAGGTTATGAATGAAGTTCTAGAAAAAGGAGTCATACCCAACACCTGGAAGGAGGCGTATATAACACTGATTCCAAAGGAGAACGCAGATACAACAGATGTTAAAAATTATAGGCCCATTTCCCTTTTGAATGGAGACTACAAATTATTTGCCGATGTTTTGGCTAATAGATTAAAAAGGGTTTTAAATGAGTTATTACACAAAGATCAAGCGGGGTTTCTTCCTGGCAGACAGATGAAAGATAACATGAGAAATATAATAGATATAATAGAGTATCTAGAAGTCAGGAAAGAGAAACAAGCTGCCTTGATATTTATTGATGCTGAAAAAGCCTTTGATAATGTCTCTTGGCAATTTATGAAGAAGAATTTGGAATATATGGGAGTGGGAATAAAGTTTTGGAACGGTGTTAATGCAATATATAAGGAACAGAAAGCAAGTTTATTGATTAATAATGTGATAACAGAAAGTTTTCGATTGGGCAAGGTACGAGACAAGGTGCCCATTGTCTCCATTGTTATTTATTACTGTATTGGAAGTATTGTTAGTCAAACTGAGGGACATGGGGACAATTAAAGGTATATGTGTGGGGGATAAGGAATATAAATTAAAAGCGTTTGCTGATGATTTAGTTCTGACGTTAGAGAATCCAAAAGAAAGTATTATTGAGATGATGAAAATAATTGAGGAATTTGGTAATCTAGCCGGTTTTAAACTAAATAAGAATAAAACGAAGGTTTTATTGAAAAATGTAACAAAGAAAGATTGCGAAGAATTTGAAAAATTGTCCGCCTCTCAGTGGTGAAAAAGTTAAATATCTGGGAATCAACTTATCTCTTACGAATTTAAATCTCTTTGAGGATAACTATAATACGGTATGGAACTTGATTAAGAGAGATCTGGAAACATGGAATAGATTGAACTTGTCGTTGATGGGAAGAATTTCGGTGATAAAGATGAACGTGCTACCAAGGTTGTTATTTCTATTCCAAATGATCCCAATACTTAGAGGAATAGGCCACTTTAAGGAATGGCAGAAGATATTGTCCAAATTTGTCTGGCAAGGTAAAAGACCCAGAATAAGATTTAAATTACTAACAGATGCCAAGGAAAGGGGAGGATTTGCCATGCCAGACCTGAGATTGTACTACGAAGTGGCCTGTCTAGGTTGGATAAAAGATTGGATTACTTTAGCTGATGAGGATCTATTGGATCTAGAAGGTCATGATAACAGATTTGGTTGGCACGCTTATCTTTGGTATGATAAAGTGAAAGTACACAAAAGCTTTATGAATCATGTAATTAGAAAGTCATTACTTCAGGTCTGGGAACGGTTGAAACCCCTTTTAGAGAGACATACACCGAGATGGTTATCCCCGATTGAGGCATTGGTGATCAAGAGGAAAGATAAAGAAGGAGTGGGGATCACCTATGGTGATGTGTTATTCTTTTCAGAAAAGGTCCTAGACTGAAGTCTTATGATATATTGAAAGAGAAGTTAACAAGCTGGTTTCAGTACCATCAACTAAAATGACATTTTTCAGAAAGATAGAAAGATGTCTGGGTTTGGAGAGAAGGAATCTAAGTTCCAGACCATAATTATGGGCCCAAAAAGAAATTGTTGACCAGATTATATAATTTTTGTTGGAGTTGAATTTAAAAGATGAACAAGTTAAAGAATGTATGGTAAAATGGGCTATGGATCTGGGTCATAATATTGGGTTAGATGTGTGGAAAGATTGTGGAAAAAGAATATGAAGTTTACCGCATGTACTTTGATAAAAGAAAACCTGTTGAAAATGATGTATAGGTGGTATATTACTCCAACGAAGTTAGCAAAGATGTATAGGATGAAAGATGACCACTGCTGGAAATGTAAAGAGAAACAAGGTGATTTTTATCATATGTGGTGGACGTGTGAGAAAGTGAAAGAGTATTGGGCATTGATATATGATGAACTTAAAAAGATGTTAAAGTGTACATTCCCAAAACGACCTGAATTTTTTCTGTTAGGGTTGGTGGATAATGAAATTAAAGGAGCAGATAGGACTCTATTTCTATATGCAACAGCAGCGGCAAGAATGCTCCTGGCACAGAATTGGAAGACAACGTATATACCATCTTTGGATGAATGGAGGGCGAAAATATTGGACTTTGCAGAGATGGCCAGACTGACGTGCAAACTGAGGGATCAGGACAACCAGAAGTTCCAAAAAGATTGGCAAAAATTTAAGAACTACATGGAGATTTATTGCAAGGAATTAAAGACTCTTACCGGATTAGGATAGAGCTCGAAGGATTACTACTTATTTTTCAAATCTTTTTTATAAACATATAAAGGGGTTTGTCTGAAAGGAAGGCTAGGAGATGAACAACGCTAAAACCACGGGAAGAACAGAGGGAAGCCAAATTTCAGTAGAATGATTTTGTATTACCAATGTTTTGAATTTGACTTTTTTTTTGTATATTAAAATTCTTTAATAAAAACGTATTTAAAAAAAAAAAAAAAAGGAAAACTGTTGGTGTTTTAACTGCCGCATTGCAAATTTTAGATACGGTCTGCTCGACTTACAATTTTTTTCCATTTTTTTTAATTTTTGAACTTATTTTTTCAATTTTTTAGATCCGCACCCCGACTTAAGAGTAGTTCGACTTAAAAGCATGCATTCGTAACGGATTAAATTCGTAAGTTGAGGCAGCACTGTATGTGTTTTCCGATGGTCTTAGGCGACCCTTGTGAAAGGGTCATTTGACCCCACAAGGGGTCATGACCCACAGGTTGAGAACCGCTGATCTAGAGAGTGATGTAAGTGCTATGGGGTGGTATATAAGCAGAACACTTTGCTAACTTAGAACTTTAGTC
>JAPFRF010000001.1:212721350-212745947 GCA_029282475.1 Phrynocephalus forsythii
CTCACCGCATCTCAAGAAAGACATTGTGGAACTGGAAAAGGTGCAAAACAGAGCGACTAAAATGATTGCTGGGCTGGAGGGGACCTCCCTTATGAGGAAAGGCTACAGCATTTAGGGCGATTTAGTATGGAAAAAACGGTGCCTGAGGGGGGATATGATTCAGACGTACAAAATAATGCAGGGCATGAGTAAAGTGGATGGAGGGACACTCTTCTCCCCCTCACAAATTACCATTACTAGGGGACATCCCCTCAAACTGAGGGTTGGAAGAGTGAGAACAGACAAAGGAAAATATTTTTTTCACTCAGCGTGCTGTTACTCTGTGGAACTCCCTGCCACATGGTTGTGGTGATGGCACCTGGCCTGGATGCGTACCTCACCGCATCTCAAGAAAGACATTGTGGAACTGGAAAAGGTGCAAAGGAGAGCGACTAAAATGATTAATGGGCTGGAGGGGACCTCCCTTATGAGGAAAGGCTACAGCATTTGGGGCTCTTTAGTCTGGAAAAAAGGCGCCTCAGGGGGGATATGATTGAGATGTACAAAATAATGCAGGGCATGAGTCAAGTGGATAGAGGGGCGATCTTCTCCCTCTCACAAATTACCAGAACTAGGGGACATCCACTCAAACTGAGGGTTGGGAGAGTGAGAACAGACAAAAGAAAATATTTTTTCACCCAGTGTGTTGTTACTCTGTGGAACTCCCTGCCACAAGGATGTGGTGATGGCACCTGGCCTGGATGCGTACCTCACCGCATCTCAGGAAAGACATTGTGGAACTGGAAAAGGTGCAAAACAGAGCAACTAAAATGATTGCTGGGCTGGAGGGGACCTCCCTTATGAGGAAAGGCTACAGCATTTGGGGCTATTTAGTCTGGAAAAAAGGCGCCTCAGGGGGGATATGATTGAGATGTACAAACTAATGCAGGGCATGAGTAAAGTGGATGGAGGGACGCTCTTCTCCCTCATACAAAATACCAGAACTAGGGGACATCCCCTCAAACTGAGGGTTGGGGGAGTGAAAACAGACAAAAGAAAATATTTTTTTCACCCAGTGTGTTGTTACTCTGTGGAACTCCCTGCCACATGGTTGTGGTGATGGCACCAGGCCTGGATGCCTTCAAAAGGGGATTGGACAGATTCCTGGAGAAGTCCATCACAGGTCTTACAAACCATGATGGAGATGTGTGTCATCTCCAGGCTTAAAACCAGGGTACTTCAAGGGCCAGATGCAGGGGAGTGGTATGAAGAGACCACTAGTGCGCTCCCAGACACATCTCTTGGGGCCACTGTGAGAGACAGGAAGCTGGACTAGATGGGCTTTTGGCCTGATCCAGCAGGGATCTTCTTAGGTTCTTATGCTGACCCTGTGAGATATGGGCCTCCAAAAGTTCTTCTTTACACATCTGCTATTCTATGGTAACTAGTATTAGCTGGTGTTTGCAGCAACTTTCCATCCAACATTCCTGTTCTTGATAAAACCTTCAAAAACAGACAAAGTCATCTTAAAAATACAATATTTCAAAGATGGGATGGGACCACGGAGACAGCCCAGGCAGCGGTTGCCCGGTGAACCCAGAGGTGCCTTGTTTTCGGGGGCAAAGGACCTTTTGTGATGCCGGCGTGAGGTCACCAGAGGTGCCTTAAAAATCCCCCAGCCTGGAGCCTGGCTTTCATAGCAGGTGAATTTTTCACCAGCGCCACATCAGGACCATGGCTCTGCTCTTGGTCCTCATGTACCTGGTTCTCGCTGTGTTGAGCATAATATGGATGTTAAAAGAACGTCAAGTCCAGGTCAGGATGCCTTCAAAAGGGGACTGGACAGATTCCTGGAGGAAAAGTCCATCACAGGTTTCAAACCATGATGGGGATGTGTAATCTCCAGGCTTAAAACCGGGGTTCTTCAAGGACCAGATGCAAAGGAGTAGTATCAGGAGACAGAGATCTAGTCTCGTGCGCTCCCAGAGGCATCTGGTGGGGCCACTGTGAGATATACAGGAAGCTGGGCTAGACGGGCCTTTGGCCTGATCCAGCAGGGCTCTTCTTAGGTTCTTAGGTTCTTAGGATTGGGATCAGAGGGGAGCTGGGCTAGATATGAGATCCTGTGGGTGCTCAGATCTGTTGCTTCTCTTGTTTTCCTCTGGCAGCTTCCTCCTCCCACAAAAGTCAAAGCGCACCGGGAGAAGAACAGAAGGAGGCATCATACATGCAAACACCACTCCAAGCGCAGGTGATCTTTTCTTGAACACCTTGTCATCCCAACATCCCAAAGAATGACAGCCAAATTATCTCTCCACTGGGTATTAGGGGCTTCCCACCACTTGGGCAATCGCCTTGGGAGACTTCCTATTGCTTAATTAACTAAACTGTTTGCAGGCCAGGCATTTTGTTTTTACTGTTGCTATATCCTGGCTCCTCTCTTTCATTTTCCATGCTCTGCAGTCGAGGAAGACTTCAGAAACTACAAGATCAGTGACCTTGGTTTCATTGATCTACGGTCTGAAAATACTGAAAACATTACAAGGGAAAAAGATCTAGAAAAACTATTTCTAAATGTGTTTGCAGAACCACTTCTTTTCTTGTGTACTTGTATTATTGTTGTAAACCACCCAGAGTGGCCCTGCTGCCGGATGGGCAGTATAGAAACCCAATAAATTAATAGGAAGATACTAAATAAAGATGAAAACCAGGCACTTGAGGGAGCCAGAGACCTTGCTCTCTATAGTGGCTAGTGAAGAATACATAATATGGTCTGTGGCCCCTAATAGAGGCCACTTCTGTCAATGTAACTAAAATAGTTTGATTTTTTTCCCCTTTACGATGAGAAACAGAGAAAGATCCTGAAATCTACAGTTTGGATGGGTTTGGAGCCAATTGCTAGTAGATATGGGGCTCCAACTGTAATTCTTTCATTTTCATGTCTCTCCATTTCTTTCTTTTTTTTTTAAAAAAAGTGCACATCCCAGGATTGACATCACCCAGGATTTTAATGTGATTAACAATAACAATCATGTGATCAATCTCCCCACCCAGGAGCTATTTAATGCATTTGCAGGGAATCGTATCAGGTGAGGAATCTTCTTAGGAAGACCAATGGTGAGCCACCGCTGTGTGAGACAGAATGCTGGTTTTGGATGGGCTGTGGTGGCCTGTTCCAGCAAGGCTGTCCTTATGTTCTTATGTGATGTTTAAAAGGCCCTGCAGCCTGCTTTGCAATAGTTCTAACAACAGAGTTGCAGAAACCGGGGAATGGTGTTGTCATGGTCAGAGTGGCAACTAAGGGTTTAAAGAAACGGGATGTGAGTGCCCACATGGCCCTGGACCTGGAGGAGACCCTTCTTGGCCCCTCACTGGCTTCCTTGGTGCATCTGACCCCTTTCCCATCCTCACAGGGTCACCTGGTCATCATCAACCGCCTCCCTAGACTCCGTGACCGCCGTCTGGGGTTCGGCTTCTTCTGGTGAAGAGGATGGAGAACGCCCTTCCCAAGCTCCTGCGCCCCCAGCGGGTCGCAGGATCCGCTTCCTTCCTGCCAAGTCAGAGGAGCTGCTGGAGGGGCACGTCTGGAAAAAATTTGTAGCCGGGCCCCAAAAGCTCCCGCCGGGCTATCATGGGCGTCCCACAGGGCGCTCCCTACTTTTGGACCAGGTATGAATCTGGGAGGGTTCTCTGTTTCCTCTGAAATCAAGTCAGTTCCTCCTCCTCCTCTTCCTCCTCCTCCTCCTCCTTCTCCATGGCTTCCTCAGTGCCAGCTTGGCCTCCAAAGGGCGCCTTCTTCTTCCCTTGAACTTGGGCGCCTTCCTTCCGCCTGGTGGAGGTCTTGCTCAGAGCGGTGGCCCAGTTCCGTCCAACACACCTCCTTGACCTCCCACGTGGGGGCCGTCGGCTGCATCTCCAGCCAGGCCTTCCGGCCTTTCATCCTTTTCTTTCTCTGTTTAACTTACGCGCTCAACTCCCTTGAATAGGAATCCGGCCAGCATTGAGCCAGGAAGGCGGAAGGGAGCCCTACAGCCCTGGGGACGGGGGTGATGGTGGTGGTGGTGGGTTTGCGGCGCATTGGATTTCAGCGCATCGCAAGCAGACATACAACCAACTGCTTGAAGGGGAAGTAATTTGAGCCCTTCTTGGGCTCACCAACCAAAAAGACGCGACCAGTCTGTAAACATCCACCTGGCTTCGGCCCTGTGTCTGTCTGGGGGCATTTGTACACACACACACACACACACACACACACACACACAAAACACACATTGGGATCAGAGGGATCAGCTGGGCTGGGCTGGATGAGATCCTGTGGGTGCTCAGATCTGCTGCTTCTCTTGTTTTCCTCTGGCAGCTTCCTCCTCCCACAAAAGTCAAAGTGGACCGGGAGAAGAACAGAAGGAGGCATCATCACATGTGCAGATACCACTCCGAGCGCAGGTGATCTTTTCTTGAGCACCTTCTCATCCCAAAGAACGACAGCCAAATTATCTCTCTGCTGGGTATTAGGGGCTTCCAACCACTTGGGCAAAGGCTTTGTAAGGCTTCCTATTGCTTAATTATCCAGCATGTTTGTAGGCCAGGATTTTTTTTTACTGTTGCTTTATCCCGGCTCCTTGCCAAGGATTGCAACCGTCTCTTTCCCATTTGTTTTCCATGTCCTCCCGTCATGGAAGGCTTCAGTGACTGTAAGATCCCCACTTAGCCCTGGAAATCCTCTGGGCCTCTGGACCTGGAAGAGACCCTTCTTGGCCCCTCACTGGCTTCCTTGGTGCATCTGACCCCTTTCCCATCCTCACAGGGTCACCTGGTCGTCGTCGTCCTCCTCCTCCTCCTCCTCCATGCACTCCATCACTGCCGTCTGGGGTTCGGCTTCTTCTTCTTCTGGTGAACCTCCTGCGCCCCCAGCGGCTCGCAGGATCTGCTTTCTCTCGGCCAAATCTCAGGACCTGCTGGAGGGGCACGTCCGGGGAAAACAGCTAGCCGGGCCACCATCAAGACATAGACCGGTGTCTCATCATGAGCAAGCCAGAGGGCCATCCTTAATTTTGGACCAGGTATGAATCTGGGAGGGTTCTCTGTTTCCTCTGAAATCAAGTCAGTTCCTCCTCCTCCTCCTCCTCCTCCTCCTCCTCCTCCTCCTCCTCCTCCTCCTGCTGGGGTTCTCCATGCCTTCCTCAATGCCAGCTTGGCCTCCAAAGGGCATTTTCTTCTCCCCTTGAGCTTGGACGCCTTCCTTCCGCCTGGTGGAGGTCTTGCTCAGAGCGGTGGCCCAGTTCCGTCCAACACACCTCCTGGACATCCCACGGGGGGCGTCGGCCGGATCTCCAGCCAGGACTTCTGGCTCAGGATCCTGCTCTCCTCCTGTACCATCTTCCTCCGAAAGGTCTTCTCCTTGGAGGCAGCCCCCAGGCTGGTGTCCATGGTGGCCCTTGTTCTGGACGCCCACCATTTCCTTCTGGGGCTTCTGGCTGAGGGACCTGCTGAGTGGCCCATTGGGGGGACTGGCCTCCTCTGGAATTTGCCTTCCCCAGCTCCCCTCTTCCCTGGCAGGCAGAACCCCAAGGTGGACCGGGCCTCTTGCCAAGGGGTGGGCAGCGGAGCAGCAGTGGCTGCTGCTCTTCCAGGTAGTCCTTTGTCCGGGAGGCCTTTCCTCCTCCCGCAAGGGGCGGGGAAAGGATTTAGGGGGAAGAGAGAATAGCCCAGGGCAGAGCTACATAGAAGATGACACTTTTCTGTACATGCTCAGGTGCACTCTTCTTTTTTTCCACCTACAGTACGAACGCAGTATCTGCACGCTGTCGTTTCCAAAGTGCCCAGCGGATGCCAAAAACCAGCCAACTGTCAAAGAAGTTTCAATGTTTTTCTTCATTTAGCGTTTGAAGCCATTTCATTTTAACAATTTCTTATTTGTTTTAGCCATTTCAGGATCACTCCTCTGCCTTCTCGAGGCCACGCTGGGAAACCTTTCCCCGAGCTCCTTCACCCTCGGCTGGCCGAAGGATCTCCTTCCTTTCCTTCAAGGAGCAGGAGCTCCTGGAATGGAACATCTGGAGGAAACGTCACAAGGAGGATGCAAGGCGGACTCTGCACGCTGCCTCCGCCCAGCAGAGAAATCGGCCTCCGAAAAATACGGCGTGGCATAGGCAACCCACAGGGCCCTCCGTGGCCAGCCCAAGTGCGTGGGCACAAAGCCCGAGCCCCCCAATCTTAAATCTTGGGCCACACCAGGAGAGGCCACGGCACCGTCAGCAAACCCTGGAGTGGAGCGTGCAGGCCACGAGGAGGGCCTGGATGAGGCGTCCAGAGCCCTGCCAGAAAAGCCCGGAGCCCCATCGGAAAAGCCCGGAGCCATGCAGGCCGTGCCCTGGGCCCCACCTGGCAAGCGCGGTACCCCGGATGCCAAACCCAGGACCCTGCCTGCCGAGCCCAGAACCATGTTTGCCTAGACCCGGACCCTTCCTGCCGATCCCAAGAATCCGTTTGCCGAGTCCAGAACCCCGCCTGCCGAGCCCAGGACCCTGCCTGATAAGTTCAAGAGCCGACCTGTTCAGCTCAAGACCCTGCCTGCTGATCCCAGAACCCTGCCGGCCGATCCCAGAACCCCGCCTGCCAAGCCCAGGACCCCATCTGCCCAGCCCAGGACCCTGCTTGCTGATCCCAGAACCCCGCCTGCTGAGCCCAGGACCCCGTCTGCCAAGCCCAGGACCCTGCCGGCCGATCCCAGAACCCCGCCTGCCAAGCCCAGGGCCCCATCTGCCCAGCCCAGGACCCTGCTTGCTGATCCCAGAACCCCGCCTGCTGAGCCCAGGGCCTGCCAAGCCCAGGACCCTGCCTGCCGAGCCCAGGGAGCTGTGCCTGCCCCCCTGTGCCTTCCGCTGCAGAGGCGCTCTCCTCCCTCCTCCTCCTCCCCCAAAGGCCCACCCAAAAGCCAGGCCGGTCTCCGGAAAGGGCAGGTGGCCAAGATGGAACTTAAGGAGCAGCAAACCCTCCGAGTGAGCTGGGCTGGAACCGCCGGAGCAGAGCTGCCCAAGGAGAGGACGGGAACGCCCGAGCCAGAGAGTCTGGTTGCCCTGGTGCCCTTTGCGGTGCCTGCCGCCACCTGCCAGAGCCCACCAACAGAGTTGTCGGTGATTGAGAGCGAGCACGTTGAGGTGTCCGAGGAAAGCCTCCGCCTGGTGCTGCCGCCATCTCCCGAGGCTCCCTCCCCAGCTCACCTGGTGGTGGAAACCCTGGAGGAGGAGCGAGCCACCCGCCGACTCCGCCTGCGCCGGGCCAAGTGCCCCTCATGCCCTGCGCCAGCTTCTGCCAAGGACCGGCCTTCTCTTCCACACCCAGTCCACAGGGGCAAAGGCCGCAGCCGACCCCGAGGACCGCGGAAAGGCCGGACGGGCAGGGCTGGCCCCCAGGCCCCCAGCAGGTCCACCTGGTCCAGCTGGACCGATTGCACGGAGCCCGAGACCCTCGGGACCGCCAGGAGGAGCCCCAAGCCATCCCCAGCTGGCCGCCCACCCCTCCGAGAGCCGGCTTCCACAGGACGCCATCGCCCGGAATCGCCGTGCCTCTTTGACGTCCGCCTGGAGAGCCCCGATTTTGTGGAGCCGCCTCCCACGATCGTCCAGTCCCTGGATAAGGAACGGGCCATGCAGGACCTCCAGCGGTGCCTGGCCGAGGGGCTGGAGAAGGGAGGCGGCCTGCTGTCCGTGGAGTACCCGGTCTGCCTGCTCTGCCGCCAATGCAACCCGCTCTGCCGGCACCCTCGGGCGCCACACGGTCCTTCCCTCCTGGTCTACCCAAGGATGACCATGCGGGACGGCCAGGTCCGCATGACCCTGGGCTTCCTCCTGAAGACGAAGGGGACCGAGGGCAAGGGAAGCGGGCCGGGGCCAAGGAGGGGTGCCCCCCAGGTGCCGCCGGGCAAGGAGCAGCCCCCCACGCTCCAAAGGGAGGATGGGTGGAGGAGCAGAGCCCCACAGAAGGACACCACAAAGCGCCAATCTCACGGCCCGGAGAGGAGACCAGGGCTGGCCAGGGGGCATCCCGTGAAAAAACAACCCAAGGCCGGCCCTGCGGGAGAAGGACCCCGCCAGGCCAAGGCTCCCCGGAAGCACCTTTGCTGCCTGAAGCGCCTGGTCCTCTCCTTCAAGAGAATCTGGGGGAAACTGAAGGAAAAAATGAAGCTGCCCCCACAGCAGCAGGACTCTGGGGCCTCTCCTGAGAACTTGGGGTCACCGTACAAAATGGAAGGGTCATCTTCAGTCACCCCTGAGGAAGAAGACCAAGGAGAGAGTTTATGGGCTCCCCGGGGAGGAGGGGAGCCGTCCCTCCAGAGAATCAACCTCTCCTGGGACTGGAAACAAACTTATAAGAAAACCTGCGTCCCACTGAACCGGCCCTCCTGTCCCACAGAGATGGATGCCTTCCTCTGAGTTTTCCAGTCATCTCTCTCTCTCTCTCTCTCTCTCTCTCTCTCTCTCTCTCTCTCTCTCTCTCTCTCTCTCTCTCTCTCCTTCTCTCTCTCTTTATTCTTTGGCACTCTGGTTCATCATAGTCAACAAACTGGACGAATGTCTACAGTATATCTTTTAATATTGCCCCTTTTAGATGTCTTGCTGCCTTTATTGTTTAAGATGTATGATTATTGTTTGCTTGTTGTTTATTTCCCATCTTGTTTTGTGCTATTGTTGTAAACCATCCAGAGTGCTCCTGTTACCAGATAGGCTGTCGATAAATTTACTGAATAAATATATAAAATTTAATATTCTCCTATTCTCTTTCTTGCTCTCTCCTCTGCTCATCTTCACCCAGATCTGGTGTCTGTTTTCTGTCTCCTGAGGAGTTTTTACAACAGAGCCCTAAAACAACACAATTCTAACCAGCTGTATGTAAAAATGCACCTTACACCCAAGAGCCGATGAATATTTGGTATGAATCTGATATTCCATTCTGTTGTCATATGCCTGAAGAAGTGGACTTGATCCATGAAGGCTTGCATTAAAATATAATAGTCTTTAAGGCACCACCACCTCTTCTTGTCTTTTGTTTTGTTTCTTTGAATTTTGCCTGGAATCATTAGTTTGGATGCAACTTGATGGCCAGAACATAAATAAGTGACGACAGCTTCAAGCCCACCTCTTTCACTGAGCTGGTGCATCTCACCCTGGGTTATCTTAAAATGCACAGTGGTTCTCAACCTTCCTAATGCTGCGACCCTTTAATACAGTTCCTCATGTTGCAGTGACCCCCAACCATAAAATTATTTTCGTTGCTAATAATTATTTTTGGCGGCGGCGGCGGCAAAAGGAGGAAGTGGTTGCACAGCCCAGCAGAGCCCACCCACCCATCTGGTACTTTAAGGTCAAGATTTCAGCTCACATGAGGAAGGAAACTCCTTCCAGTTCTCTCACCCAGGTCTGTCCCCCCCACCCCAAATCCTCCTCTAACCCCGGCATATGTGTGTGTGTGTGTTTGATTGTATAAGCAAGCAGGCGGAGATCTGGCTCTAACACTGCGGCAGGTGTGAAGGGCGAGCGTTGGAGGAGGCAAGGGGCCTGCTGGAGTGGACATGGAGGAGATGGAGCAGGAAGACTGGGCTTCTCGAGCAACCCACAGCCTGAGACACGCATGCCAGGAGGGGGAGGCGGGAGCAGTGGGAGGGAGGAGGAGGAGGGCACCGTCGCCGCTGGGGAGGGGCTGGGTGTGGGGGGGTAGGAAGGAGAGGAGGAGAGGTGAAGCAACCCGGTGGGAGGGCTGGAGAGTGCGCGCCAAGCCAAGGGTTCCTCCGCCTGCTCCAGGCGAGGGCCATGGCTGTCCAAGTCAGTTCCTGGGTGGCTGCTGAAGGGATGGCCACTTCCGCGCTGGGGCGATCGGGTGGCGGGAGAAGCGGGAGGGAGGCTCCGGGGCCCTTTCCATGCCACCTGCCCTCCAGGTTCCAGGCAGAGCGTGTCTTGTGGCGGTGGCGGCAGTCCAGATTACACCAGTGTGCTTTTGCGGGTGGGCGCCGCCCATAAATCTCACCCCCCTTCCCTGCCCCGCCGACCCCTTACGAAGCAGGCCACGAACGGCTCCGACGGTTCCGAGGCACAGCCCGCCCACCCACCGGGCGCGGTGTCTCGGTTTCTAAGACAATCAGAAATGCAGTGGAACCCCAACTTAAAAGCAGCTCAACGACTTAAGAGCAATTCAATTTAAGAGCGGAGAACTGTTGGTGTTTTAACTGCCGCCTTGCAAATTTTAGGTACGGTCTGCTCGACTTACATTTTTTCCCCATTTTTTTATTTTTGAACTTATTTTTTCAATTTTTTAGATACGTACCCCGACTTAAGAGTAGTTCGACTTAAAAGCATGCATTCGTAACGGATTAAATTCGTAAATTGAGGTACCACTGTATGTGTTTTCCGATGGTCTTAGGCGACCCTTGTGAAAGGGTCATTTGACCCCACAAGGGGTCATGACCCACAGGTTGAGAACCGCTGATCTAGAGAGTGATGTAAGTGCTATGGGGTGGTATATAAGCAGAACACTTTGCTAACTTAGGGCCTTTTTACACGACCCCTAAGATCTGCTGGCCTCTTAAATTTGGACCAGAGATCTTAGGGGTTCGTCGCTCTTCCTCTGTCCCCACCCCCCTCCGCACTTCCTGGTTGCTGGCTGCGTGAGGGAGGGAGAAAAAAGAAAGAAAAGAATGCCGTCTTACCTCCGTTTTGTTCCCGGCAGCATTCAGATCTCTTAAAGGGGCGGGGCGCAAAAACAACAACAAACAGAAGCCAGGAGAGCCCCGCACTCACTATCCTTACACCGGATCAAATATTTTTCACATCCAAAAAGCAGGTACCTGAAAGCTGCGCTGGGACGCGCTAAAGTGGACGGGGTCGCACTTAATTTCCTGTTAACTCCGGAGCTGGTGGGTAAACATTTTTAATCTCCGGAGCTGGGAGCCATTTGCCCCGGAGTTTAGGGGTCGTGTATAAACGCCCATAGTCTAGTTAAGAGTTCAGAGACTGATTGGTACTGGCTCTCCAGGGTTTCAGGCAAAGGATTTTTCTTCCAAGTCCTGCCCCAAACAACTGTCAGACATTGAACACTGTACCATCTGCATGTGAACCAGTTAGCTGCAGACTTCCCCAATAAATATTCGGTCTCCATTTTACCTGAAGAGGACTAGCATTACCCCTTTACTAATTCATTTTAGAAGATGAAATTATAGTATTAAAGGACCAGTGGCATACGTGAAGAGGTCAAGATAAGAGGCAAGGTTTCCTTTGATGGAAAACAAAGTTCATGCTCCACAAGGGGGTACAGGTGGAACAATTTTCATAGCAGCACCATTGTCTCTCACGTTCTTCCCTTGGAACACGCTGTGAAAGGTAAGTTCTGAAAATCTTTTCTTGCTTCGAAGAAAAGAAGCGGCAGCAGTTAGGAGATAAAAATAGATGCCTTGGCCCCTTTCTGAAACGAAATTTTGTGTTGGTGACAAAATAGGGATGTGAGAAGTGTGCTCTTTCCAATCTACTATGCACTTTTATTTATTTTTTCCCCATGTTTCATCCTACCCCTCCGCTTGACCTGCTTTAGGTGCATAGGAGAAGGAATTTTCAAAACAAAGTGACTAATTAGTCATTTTTGAACATTAAAATTCTCAGTAGAATTTGGGCTGTGTGTCTTTGCAAGAGGTTGGACCAGATACAGTGGCACCTTGTATAAAGGAATCAATCCGTTCCAAATGGAATTCTGTTAAGCAATTTTTCCTTTATACAAATTTCCCATAGGAAGGCATTGAAAACAGAGTAATCCCTCATCGTGACCATTTTTATGTTGTACGGATTTGCCCCATAGATGACTCTGTTAAGCAAATTTCCTCTATCTCCGGATTTTTTCCATGTTGTACAGATTTTATGTTACACAAACCGTTTGTTATATGAGGATCCACTGTAATTATATGACAATTATATGGCAGAATTGAACCTCTCCAACTTCCAGAATTTTCCAGCCAACTTGAGACCAGAAGATTTATTTTTTAAATATTAGATTTATATCATGCCCATCTGGCCATTGTCAGATACCTAACAATACAGTGGTACCTCTGATAACAAATTTAATTCGTTCTCAGAGGCAATTTGTTATCTGAAAAGCTTGTTATCCGAAACATGGTTTCCCATTGAAATGAATGGGAAACCAATTAATCCGTTCCGGGGGTCCGAAAAAAGGCAACAAAGCTGGGTGGGTGGGTCCAGACCTCTTTATAAAATGCACTTTAGAGGCTTGCAGTGCTGGAACACCTTCCAGAACATCCCCCTGCAGTGCAATGCAAACATGGAGAAGAGAAACCAGCAAGACTCCCTTGGTCTGTTCCCGCCCAAAGTGCAATGGGGAAAAATGCAAACAAACAAGCAGGAAGAAAAATCCAACCCATTTTTGCCTGCTGAGCAATGAAAAAAGACTGCAAACACGGAGCAATGAAACCAGCAAGACTACCCCAGCCAAAAATGCAAATAAAAGCAGTGCAAAGATTAATAAAAGCTAGCTCCCTATCTTACCAAGTTCGAAAGGTCCCTCATGTGCCGTGCGTCAAATCACGGCTCATTTTTTTCTAGGCTGCAGGTGGTATCTTTGCTTTTAATACTCTTGGAAAGATCTGCTTGGCTGGAGGGAAAAAGACAGACAAGATCTGTGGAAGATGACTCAGCAAACGGAGCGGGAATGAACGTGGGAAGCTTGCCTGCTCCTCCTTCTGCTGGAGTTCTCCTGACAGTGACTGAATGTGGTACAACAGTTGTTGCGGTGTGCCCTCAAGTTGCCTGTGATTTATGGTGGCCCTATGAATGAGTGGCCTCCAAAATGCGCTGTCATTTACTGCCCTGCTTAGGTTCAAGGCGGTGGCTTCCTTTATTGAGTTGATCCATCTCACATCCATCTTCCTCTTTCCCTGCTGCTTCCCACTTTTCCCTATTTCGTGGGTGTCCCACCCCCACCCCCCATCTCACAGTTTGGCCAAAGCCGGATGGTCTCAGCTTTGTTATTTTTGCTTCAGGCTCTATTGGATCTAGGCTCTGCTTCAGAAGGAGTTACCCTAACTAAAACTGGACAATCCATTAAACACATACCCACACCCTGGATTCCTTGAGGGGTAAAGCCCTGCACCTTCCTTAGAATGCGGGCCAAGGTTTACGTACTTTTTTGTCTGGGCCAGGATCCCGTATCGTGTCTGCCTGTGGGACTCCCAAGTGCACGAGGTGCTGGCAAATTGCCCTAGCAAATCCTGCCGTTGCTCACGCTTAAATATTGATTACGATGCCGACCAATGAATGGTGTCACAGCTGTGGCAGGGGCACCTGGCTGGAAAAGCCTTAAAAAAACCATGCCTTCTGGTTCCTAGTTCATTGCTCTATTGGCCATGCCACACTGGCTTCAAGCCCTAAGTTGCAACCACGGACACGTGGACTTCCTTCTGTATCCAGGAGATGGAAGCCAAGGTTTCCAGAGCACCCCCAGAAACTACAAGATGAAATGAAGGCCAACATCGATGGATGGGTTTGGCATTTATTATGAAGAAAGAAAGAAAAAGAAACCCGGATCATCTGTGTGGTCCCATGGCGTCTGCCTCCTTAAAAGCTGGATTTTCAAAGCGAGGCAAAAAATCCCCTACCTCTTGGGTAAGTCTTAGAAACCTCGCTTAAGGGAGCATTACTGGGTTTTATTCCCCCCCCCCCAAAAGCCCAGTGGCCGTGGGGACAGCATTTTTAGACACAGTTTATCTAGTAATTTAAACTGCTTTTAAAAGGACGTGAGACTGGGGCTGTAGTTGCAACCCTCATCCTTTCCTTCAGTTCCCCTCACTTCTCCCCAAAGCCGGGCTCCGGTTGCAGGGCAGGGCCCCTTGGGCTGGAGCATGGGTTGGCCTCCCTTGGAAACTCTGGGGCTTGGACCCAAAGGGCTTCAGCAAAGCTCACCTGGAGAGTTTGAATTCTCCTCCTCCTCCTCCTCCTCCTCCTCCTCGTTCAGGGGGTGAAGCGCTTCTGTGAGGGCGGCTACAACACACTGGTCTCCACCTGCGTTGGGGAAGAAGGGCTGGACCTCACTGTCTGTTTTGACGCTCAGAGAAGCCCCATGCATCTCGTGCAGCGAATGGGCCGGACTGGCCGCAAGCGCCGGGAGCCGGTCGTGGTCCTCCTCTCTGAAGGGAGGGAGGAGCGGGTGAGCCGTGGTGTATAATTATACAAATTATAATGCCATTATACAAAACGATAGTAAGGCCATTACCCAGCCTAAGTTCCACCTTTGGAAAAGGCTACATATTATTTCCCTTCTCCATCTTTCCTTGGAAGGTTAGAAGGCTGAGTGAACCTCGTGCCCTTGACCTGAGCCTCGGATATAACTCAGGTTGTGGGCAGAGTCTTCACTGCAGTACTGCAGTTTAACCGCTTTGCCACAAATCTCCTGGTGCAAGGAGCAGAAATTTGCCTAACCAATAAGTGTAATTTAGGCAGTTACTTCACGTCTGTTTTGTCTCTGTAAGTGTTGCGTTTAGGAGTGGTACAAAAAAAAGTTACTTCATGTCCGTTGTGCAACTACAGAAAATTGTCGCAACCACGCCCCTTAAATGGGGTCTAAGCGTGACAAATACAATCTTGTACCCGGTGCTGGGGTGGTGTTTTCCCTTGTCATTCTTCCGTCCCGCTTCCTTTTCCGAAACAAGGCACCCTGTAGTAACTATTGTCACGCAACAAACCCTTCTAACTCTCAGAAATCATTTTTTTCTTTTTCTTTCTTTCTTTCTTTCTTTCTTTCTTTCTTTCTTTCTTTCTTTCTTTCTTTCTTTCTTTCTTTCTTTCTTTCTTTCTACAGCGAAGCCTTGGAGGAGTAAATTGGAGCACATAGCACAGTTTTCGAGTCCATCTAGTGGTTTCTGGGTGAAGCAACACGTGCCATGAATTCCCCTGCGGAAAATGCCATGGAAGTCAAATATATATGAATGAAAACATGAACCGGAGGAAGTCCCGCCCACCAAGACATGCCGGCAGTCTGATCTTAGAGCTCTGTGCCGCGATCTGAAAAGAGCTTTAAAACTACTGTTTAAATGTCGTGGTGCCATGAGTAATGCATCAATAAATTACTCGGATGTCAGGAGAAGCAATATATGTGTTTCTGTAGAGTAGATAAACTTGATTTATAAGCGAAGGAGCTACTTTCGGTTTTGCTTGCTTGATTCTGCTGGCCTCTGGCTGCTTAGAAAACTGCATGCCGGCTGCTTGGAAAGTTACCAGATGATTACAAACTGTTAGACTTTCTTATGCCTGCTTTTTGACTAATTATATGCCGGGTAAGAGAGCAAAAAAGAAACTCCAGCCAATAGGTTGGACTAGGAAATTATCTGATACAGCACACAATTGCCCAGCTCTACAGCGTATTGAGCAGCCCCCAGACGACGGAGGGGTAAAAATGGCATCAGGATTTGAGAAGGGAAAGAGGGAGACTACTCCTCCCCCCGCAGATCAAGACTTCATGAAGGAACTGCGTTTAATGAGGACGGATCTAGCTAGCATCGTGAGTGTTAATCAACAGGACGTGATACGTAGAATGGATGGCCTTTTAAAGGATCTCCAAAGCACTAAACAAGATTTATCACATGAAATAAAGTTAAATGGCTAGCGGCTTGATAATTTGGCAGGAGAATTTAAAAATCTGGATATACATGTAACGGGAAACGAAACTCAAATTAACTCTCAGAAGCAGGCTTTACTCAACACTAATAAGAAACTGACTTATATTGAAGATTACTCCCGGAGACAGAACGTCAAACTGATTAATTTTGTTATTCAAAAGAAGGGGGCATCATTAAAGCAGGACGTTTTAACATGGTTTAACTCCTTTCTGCCCAAACAACTAGAGGACAACGACTTAGAGAGAGTTCATTATCTGGGCAAGTCAAGAGATGGGGCCCCAAAACCAGTGATAGTAAGATTTGCTTCTTATGTAAATATAGAGCGTCTTATGTCTTCAATTAGAGCCAATCCTAATATTCTTAAGAGAGGAGATGCAACTGTGCAAGTTTTTCAAGATTTTTCTAAAGAAACTGCTGATTGGCGTAAATCGATGAGACCAGTCACAATCATATTAAGGAAGAACAACTATCGCTATTCTTGGAGCCATCCCCTATTTTTGAAAGTTTGGAAAGGCTCTGTTCAACACACTATTCACTCTCTAGAAGAAGGCCAGCATCTTCTTGAAGCATGGAACATACAAGACGACTCAGGTTCTGCCTGTCCTCCCCCGGGAACTTCAGTGGCAACATCAGGACAGTGAATTTTTCTTTTTTTACTCCGGCTCCAGGAATCTTCGATGAAGATGAAGAATATTTGAAACTCATTTAACTTACTCCTCTCTCCTTCCCCTCTCTCACCTCCTATCATCCCCGTTGTTTCTCTTCTTTTACCCTTCTCCCCCTTTTCCCTTCCACTTCCCTTCCCCCCTCTCCCCCCCCTCTTTTTTTCTTTTTTTTTCAATTTTAATTTTTGTTTTTGGGCTGTTTTTTTCTTCTTTCTTTTTTATTATCCCTTTTCTTCCCTTTTCCCCTCCTCTCCCCCCTTCCCTTTTTTTTTGAGGGGGTGGTGGTGGTGAGAGGGTGGTTTAGAGGAGGGTAGAATAAACTTATAGAATTTACAGTAATATGCTACTTAAGAGCTAATGAGATCTAGGCTGGCTAGTGTCTGTGGACGACCTCCTCCCTCCCATCCCCTTGATGCACATGCTAAACAGTATGATAGCTGGTGGGGTGGGAGAAAAGAATAGTTTTTTAGGGTGGAGGATTAGATTTATTTTAGTTTATTTTTTATTAATTGATGGTGTTTTTGCTTTTGTATGCACAACGGGACCATTCCAGAATATTGAAACCAAAAGAACTAGGTTATGGGAAAGTTTATAAAATTAGCAACGTTGAATGTAAAAGGTCTGGGGTCATTTTCGAAGAGAAACAGAATTGAAGCGATGATTAAAAGGCACAAAATAGATATTGCCTTTTTGCAAGAGACTCATCAAATAAGAGATGGTATTAATGAATTAAAAATTCCAAATGTTGATATATATGAAAAAGCTTTGGCACATCTAAAGCAAGAGGGGTTGCCATTATAATCTCAAGGAATTGTGAATGTGTTGTTGAAAATGTGGTAAAAGATTCAGAAGGTAGATATATAATATTGCAAGTTCTAATGGGGAAAGATCATTACACTTTGGTAAATCTGTATGCACCAAACGTTAACCAAGGCCGCTTTTACAATCTCCTTTGGGATCAGATTGAATTGGTTAAAAAGGGGTATTTAATAATGGCAGGGGATTTTAATATGGTCTTAGATAAAATTAAAGATAAATCGGTATGTAAAAAGGAAGAGTGGAGGACAAGACACACAACTCTAGCAAAGTTTATAAATACAACAGGATTAAAGGATGTCTGGAGAGAACTGAAAGGAGATGAAACAAAATACACCTTCTACTCACCAGTGCACAAAACCTATTCTAGGATAGATTTTGTGTTTGTTTCACAAAGCCTTATACCCAAGGTAAATAATACCGAGATTGAGATCATAAAAACATCTGATCATGCTTTAATGTCGATTGATTTAGCAACAAATAAAAATTATAGAGAAGCTAAAAGGTGGAGAATGAATTTAAAAATTTTCAACATCCAGAAGTGCTGGAAAAGGTTAAAAAAGATTGGTTGGAAACTTGGGATATAAACGAAAAGGCAGGTAGCCAAACGCCAATCATATGGGACACCCTGAAAGCGGTAGCTAGAGGCCTTATCATAAAAGAAAATATTAAAACTAAAAAACAGAAAGAACTCAATAAAAGAAAATTAGAAAAATTAATAGCAGATTCAGAATCCCAATTCTTTCTTACTAAGGATAATAAGATACTGAGGTTGATTGAAGCAAGGAAAAAAGAGTTAGAAGATCTAGATTTACAACAAACACAAAGGAATCTTCTGTACCTAAAAAGAATTTTTTTGAATACAGCAACAAGAACTCAAAACTTTTAGCCAGATTAGCACAGAAAAGACAAGACAAGAATACAATAGGGATTATAAAAGACTCCTCAGGTAAGACATGCACACAAATGAAGGAAAAGTTGTTAGCTATACAAGAGTTCTATCAGTTGTTATATACTGCAAAAAATAAACCTAAGGAGGATATAGAAAGGTACATCACTAAGAATTTAAAGAGGGTCTTGGAACAGGAAGATATGCTGGAAATGGAAAAGCCTATTACAGACCAAGAGATAAGCGAGGTAATAGATAAATTAAAGAATAATAAAATGTCCGGAGTGGACGCTCTGGGACCTGAATTTTACAAACTTTTTAAAGCAGTATTAATACCTAAATTAAAGAAGCTATATAATGAAATTTTGGATGGAGAACAAATTCCGAGATCTTGGACCCATTCTTTAACTATTTTAATTCCAAAACCTAATAAAAATTTAATGGATATTGGGTCATACAGACCAATATCCTTATTAAATCAAGATGCCAAGATTTTCACAGCAATTCTGGCTAAAAGAATGAATAAATTTATAGCTAAATATATTAAAGAGGATCAATGTGGTTTTATCAAAGGTAGACAAACGGCAAATATTATTAGAAGGAATTTGAATGTTTTTTATGAAATGGGAAAGAGTGCTAATAAAGCTGGGATGTTATCTCTAGATCTTTTTAAAGCTTTTGATTGTGTTCAATGGCCCACATTAAAAATATTGTTTAAAAATGGGGATTTGGGAAATCCTTTTTGGGAGTAATAAATCAACTATATTCAAGGGGCACTTCCTCAATAATAGTTAATGATGGATTGACTGAACAAATCACCCTAGGCCGGGGAACTAGACAAGGATGTCCTCTTTCTCCAGTCCTCTTTTGTATTGTTATAGAGCTCCTGGCAAATGCTATAAGGGACGATAAATCTATTAAAGGTATAGGGAAAGATGGGGCAACTAAAATCAGTTTATTCGCGGACGATGCTCTTTTGACTATTGCAAACCCAATAGAGAATATTCAAAGAGTAAAAACTCATTTAGAAGAATTTGGAGAAATAACAGGATTATGTGTAAACTGGCAAAAATCAGAGAGTTTATTGTTCAATTATGGAAAACATGACATAAAAATGATTGAAAAATCTGGACTTAAACCGGGAAAAAGCATTAAATATCTAGGATTAGAACTCCATAAAGAATTTACTAAAACTAAAGAAAGAAATATTTCGAAATGAGAAGAAGAGATAAAAAACAAATTATTATCCTACTCTAAACTAAAATTATCGTGGTTTGGCAGAATTGCATTGATAAAAATGAAAATACTTCCAAAAATTAACTTTATTTTTAAAATGTTACCGGTTCAGTTTTTAGAAAAGGAAATTAAAACTCTCCAAGACATGATAAATAGGTATTGTAATGCAGGGAAAAAATCAAGAATAAATAAAAGTCTATGATATAGATCTCAGAAAGAAGGAGGAATATGTATACCCAATATAAAAAATTACTATATAGCCAATCAACTCAGTTCTTTGGGGGAAATTCTTTTAAACCACAGAAGCTAATATGGTGGGAGCAAGAGTCTTTGGATATAAAGGGGAAATAAACACATTTTTATTCACGGAAGTTAAAAACAAAGTAAAGATTGACAGCCCCCTATTGAATAGTCTAATTGTCACATGGAGAACATACAGGAAAATCTTGTCTCCAAAGGGATCCCCACTGGCTTTAGTTACTGACTTGGAAAGCTTTCCAGTCAACTTGAAGCATTATTTGGAGTTATTTAAAATTAAGAAAATAGCTAGACTAAAGGATTGGATGCTCAAGATTAAAACAATTCAGGATATAAAAAATATTTTGCAACCTAGTGATTTAACATGGTTAAATTATATTCAACTAGGAAAATGGATGAAGGACTGGGGAAAGAGAAATAATCAAATCAGAGAATGCACAAAATTTGAACATTTCCTACTATCGCTTGAGTCTGAACAGGAAAATTCAGAGAAAGGAATAACACGTAAAATATATAAAATACTAGGGGAATTATCAGAAATGAAGGAGTTAAACACCTTGAGAGAAGTTTGGAACCAAGACCTTAATGTACAGATAGAGAAAGAAGACTGGAAGAAAATTTGGAATATTTATTTATTTATTTATTTATTTTTACAACTTATATGCCGCCCACTACCCAAAGGTCTCTGGGCGGCTTACAATCAAGGAATTAAAACAGTTAAAAACATCAAACAACAATAAATAATTAAAACAACAATAAAAACCTTATACTAAAACATCACACTAAAATTGCCATCAGAAGACCCACAATATAAATTGTATCAATTAAAAAACTTCTGGAACAGGAAGGTTTTTACCTGGCGCCGAAATGTCAATATGAGAATTTTGAGATCATTATCGGTCAGGATAAAAGAAAACTACTTTAAATTGGTTTCTAGATGGTATTTAACCCCAGTTAGACTAAATAGAATGAATCCTGCTTACTCTAAGATATGTTGGAAATGTGAAAAAGAGCTTGGTACTTACTTGCATCTTTGGTGGGAATGTGAAATAGTCCAAAGGTTCTGGAAAAAAGTGTTTTTAGAGCTAAGTAATATGATTAAGATGGATATAGATTGTAATCCAGAGATAGCATTATTATCATTGTTAACAAGTAAAGATTATTTATTTATTTATTTATTTACTTATTCAATTTATATGCCGCCCACTACCCAAAGGTCTCTGGGCGGCTTACAATCAAAGAATTAAAACAATTTAAAATAGTTATAAATAAAATATCAATAAATCATCAAACAGTAATAAAAACCTTCTTTAAAATCATCATCCTAAAATTGTCATCAGCGGACCCACAATCTATATTGTATCAATTAAAACCCTTCTGGAACAGGAAGGTTTTTACCTGGCGCCGAAATGTAATCAGTGTTGGCGCCAGGCGGATCTCAATAGGGAGGGCATTCCATAACTTGGGAGCAGCTGCCGAGAAGGCCCTTTGTCTACAAGCCATCCCTCTCACCTCCTTGAGGGATGGCTCTTTCAAAAGCCCCCCCTGGCTCGATCTTAATCGCCGGGTAGGTTCGTATGGAAGGAGGCGGTCCTTCAGGTATCTAGGTCCTAAGTCATTTAGGGCTTTATATGTCAAAACAAGCACTTTGAATTGGGCTCGGACAGCAACTGGTAACCAATGCAGGTTACGCAGAATCGGCGTGATGTGATCCCTGGCGGCTCCACTACTTACCAGCCGCTGCACGATTCTGAACCAGTTGCAATCTCCGGACCGTCTTCAAAGGCAGCCCCAATGAGCGCATTGCAGTAATCAATACAGGATGTTACCAGTGCATGCGTAACTGTCATGAGGCTCTGCTCGTCTAGGTAAGGGCGAAGCTGGTATATTTTCCGCAGCTGAAGGAAGGCACCCCTGGCCACCGAGTCCACCTGGGCTTCCAGAGTTAGACCGGGGTCCAGGAGCACCCCCAAGCTGCGGACCCTGTCCCTTAGGGGGAGTGCAACCCCGTCCAGGACAGGAAGATGGCCCTCTAACCTTTCCGGCAAAGCACCCATTAACAGCACTTCCGTCTTGTCTGGATTGAGTTTCAATTTGTTAAGCCTCATCCAGTCCATTATCTGGCCCAGACACGAGTTCAGCACAGAAACCGCCTCACCTGGATTGGTGGAGAACGAGAGGTAGAGCTGAGTATCATCAGCATATTGCTGACTCCTCAGCCCAGACCTCCTGATGACCTCTCCCAGTGGTTCCATGTAAATGTTGAACAGCATGGGAGACAGTATAGAGCCCTGAGGAACCCCATGACGTAAACGCCAAGGGGCAGAGCTACTATCCCCCAGCACCACCTTCTGGACACGGTCAGCCAGGAAGGATTGGAACCACCGCAAGGCAGTGCCTCCAACCCCCAACCTGGCCAGCCTATCCAGAAGGACACCATGGTCGATGGTGTCGAAAGCCGCTGAGAGGTCCAGGAGTATCAACAGGGTTGCACTCCCCCTGTCTCTCTCCCCGGCAGAGGTCATCATACAGGGCGACCAAGGCAGTCTCTGTACCAAAACCCGGCCTGAAACCAGATTGAAATGGATCCAGAAAATCCGTTTCATCAAGCAGTGCCTGGAGTTGCCCGGCCACCACCCGCTCCAACACCTTGCCCAAATAAGGGAGGTTCGCTACTGGACGGTAGTTAACCACCAGCCCTGATTATGATGTTACAACAAAGGAACTAATAGCAAATTTTATGACAGCTGCTAGATTAATTATAGCAAAAAATTGGAAGTCAAAACTAGAATTCAAGATGGAAGACCGGTATAATGAACTTTGGGATATAGCTATAAACGATAAACTGTCCTGCAGTTTAAAGGTTAAACGAGGAGAAATGAAAAAAGACATTTTCTACGATATCTGGGGTAAATTTTTAGATTATGTACTAGTCGAAGGAAAAGGGAAAGAGTCCACGAATATCTCACAACAATTCTGGAGAAGAGAACTTTAAGAAGAGTACTAGAAGAATAGAAGATAGAGCAACGAATAAGAATGTATGGATGGCCCCGTGGGATGGGGGTGGAGTTATATAAATTAAAAAAAAAAAACATGAACAATGCAGCCCAAGTCTCCAGGCCACCACATGTTGGCTCTGCTTTGATCTGGATTCCTGCCTTGAGGAGGGAGGTTGGGCTCGATGGCCAAAGGAGAGCGACTAAAATGATTACTGGGCTGGAGGGGACCTCCCTTATGAGGAAAGGCTACAGCATTTGGGGCTCTTTAGTCTGGAAAAAAGGTGCTTGAGGGGGGATATGTTTCAGACGTACAAAATAATGCAGGGCATGAGTAAGGTGGATGGAGGGACGCTCTTCTCCCTCATACAAAATACCAGAACTAGGGGACATCCCCTCAAACTGAGGGTTGGGAGAGTGAGAACAGACAAAAGAAAATATTTTTTCACCCAGTGTGTTGTTACTCTGTGGAACTCCCTGCCACAAGGATGTGGTGATGGCACCTGGCCTGGATGCGTACCTCACCGCATCTCAAGAAAGACATTGTGGAACTGGAAAAGGTGCAGAAGAGAGCGACTAAAATGATTGCTGGGCTGGGGTACCTCCCTTATGAGGAAACGCTACAGCATTTGGGGCTCTTTAGTCTGGGGCAAAAGGCGCCTGAGGGGGGGATATGATTCAGACGTACAAAATAATGCAGGGCATGAGTAAAGTGGATGGAGAGACGCTCTTCTCCCTCTCACAAAATACCTGAACTAGGGGACATCCACTCGAATGGAGGGTTGGGAGAGTGAGAACAGACAAAAGAAAATATTTTTTTCACCCAGCGCGTTGTTAGTCTCTGGAACTCCCTGCCACAGGATGTGGTGATGGCATCTGGCCTGGATGCCTTCAAAAGGGGATTGGACAGATTCCTGGAGGAAAAGTCCATCCCAGGTGACAAACCATGATAGAGATGTGTCATCTCCAGGCTTAAAACCGGGGTATTTCAAGGGCCAGATGCACGGGAGTGGTATCAGGAGACAGAGATCTAGTCTCATGCGCTCCCAGAGGCATCTGGTGGGGCCACTGTGAGCTACAGGAAGCTGGACTAGATGGGCCTTTGGCCTGATCCAACATGGCTCTTCTTATGTTCTTATGTTCTTATGCTGGTGGTGGGTTGGGGCTGGTGGTGAAGAGGGAGCTCCTTCTGCAGCCACTGGTTCTGGTTTTCCTAAAGACTTAAGTTCCACCTTTGGAAAAGGCTACATATTATTTCCCTTCTCCATATTTCCTTGGAAGGTTAGAAGGCTGAGTGAACCTCGTGCCCTTGACCTGAGCCTCGGATATAACTCAGGTTGTGGGCAGAGTGTTCACTGCAGTACTTCAGTTTAACCGCTGTGCCACAAATCTCCTGGTGCAAGGAGCAGAAATTTGCCTAACCAATAAGTGTAATTTAGGCAGTTACTTCACGTCTGCTTTGCCTCTATAAGTGTTGCGTTTAGGAGTGGTACAAAAAAAAGTTACTTCATGTCTGTTGTGCAACTACAGAAAATTGTCGCAACCACGCCCCTTAAACGGGGTCTAAGTGTGACAAATACAATCTTGTACCCGGTGCTGGGGTGGTGTTTTCCCTTGTCAATCTTCCGTCCCGCTGCCTTTTCCGAAACAAGGCACCCTGTAGTAACTATTGTCACGCAACAAAATCCTTCGAACTCTCAGAAATCATTTTTTCTTTCTTTCTTTCTTTCTTTCTTTCTTTCTTTCTTTCTTTCTTTCTTTCTTTCTTTCTTTCTTTCTTTCTTTCTTTCTTTCTACAGCGAAGCCTTGGAGGAGTAAACTGGAGCACATAGCACAGTTTTTGCGTCCATCTAGTGGTTTCTGGGTGAAGCAACACGTGCCATGAATTCCCCTACGGAAAATGCCATGCAGGTCAAATAGAGTGGTACCTTGTATAAAGGAATTAATTCGTTCCAAATGAAATTATGTTCAGCAAATTTCCTTTATACAGATTTCACATAGGAATGCATTGAAAACAGAGTGATCCCATTTTTATGTTGTACAGATTTGCCCCACAGGCAATTATGTTAAGCAAATTTCTCCTATCTCTGGAAT
>JAPFRF010000001.1:212746047-212767170 GCA_029282475.1 Phrynocephalus forsythii
TAGGGTTTTTGCAAGAAACATTTTCTGTTGCACCAGAGTCCAGGACCCAAACTGACTTGTCCCTCTGTTTGCAGGAGTTAATTACTGAGAGTTTTCCTCTTCCCCTCCTGTTCAGCTGTGACTGGGCAACGTCACAGCTGCTGGGAAACTTTCTTCTCAGTTCACAGTCTTTCTTTAAATGCTTCCAGGAACCGCAGTAGTTGCAACGCTTGGCAATGTTCAAAGTTCCTGTTGTTTGTTTGTTTTTCCTACTCTCTTGGCTGGCAATCTGCTTAGTCTCTGCTCTTTGGGTGAAAACACCTGTTGCTGCTCTCTCTGCTTTCCGTCTAGCCTCCTCAGTCAGCCATCCCACCAGATAATGGGTCATCAGGTCAGCTGCAGGCAATGTTTCGAAGGACGTTACAAGATTTTCATACCAAGGAGGAAGGCTGCTTAATATCAAGTAACTCCTTTGTTCTTCAGTAAACGGACATTCCAACTCCTCAAGCTCTTGGAAAATGTCCTGTAATGTTTGCAAATGACTTTTCAAGTCTCCTCCCTCTTGCAAGACAGTTCTATACAGTCTCCTAGACAAATGAACTTTAGAACTTGCAGAGGTCCTTATGTGCACAGCACGTAACTTTTCCCAGCACTCGGCAGCTGAGGTAATTCCTCTGATTATACACAACTGGTCATCAGCCACGCTCAGTCCTATCATTGCCAGTGCCTTATCATTCTTCTGTTTCTGTGCTTTTGTGGGCTGAGCAGGTGGATTTTTAACAATTCCCCACAAGCCTGCTTTCTTTAAACAAAGTTCAATGTGACAAGCCCACGATAAATAACCTCCTTCTTTTAACACTGGGACTGGAATGCTCACCAGCACTGCTCGGAGCCTCTCTCTCACCTGCCACAGGCAACTCCTTCCCAGCTCAGACGCTCAGCAGCTCAAACCTCTTTGTCACTCATGTCGGCAGCTGTGGCGCAGGTCAGCAGCTGGGCCCATAACCACAGTTGTGGTATTTTAGCAGAGTTTTATTTACAAAAGAATAACTTGGTAAAATAACAACAGAACATAAACAGCTTTCTTCAGCATTCCATCTTCAGTCACAGAGTCTTTCAGCAGAGACGTGTAGCAGCATGCATCATCATCAGGAGGTTGGGATGAAGTGATCAAGTGTTACCCTCACTTGCTAACCACTATATACACAGTTAATTACACATTACAGTCAGCTGCTCCCTGACTGGCTTACTACAGCTACAAACTCTTAAGCAACTTACTTACAATTGTTAGTTACTATACTGTTATACCCTAACAGTACTCAGAAGGAAACTCATTCAAAAATCTATATCTGGCCAGTAGGTGAAATGGAAATCTGACATCAGATTACTTCCTCCAAGACTGGAATGTCACTGAAATAACTCAGGTAGGGAGGAAGAGGAAGATTTCTGTTTAACACTAAGGTCCTTAGAACGCATTCTACAGCCCCCAGATTCTAGCTTTAGTGTTATTGTTTTTTAAAATAGTGGCCAATGGTGGAGTGAAAGCAGACTATGCTAATCTCTTTTTAACAAGTTAATTGTTATTTAACAGGTTAGAAATATATGTTGTGGAGTGATCTAAATGGGATTGCCACTAAAAGTAGCAAGGGTGTATTTAATTTCCCTCTTTCTCTCTATAATGATTTATCTTATACCAGGAACCCCCTCCAATAATATTCCATTTTAGAAGATCTCTCTCTCTCTCTGTGTGTGTGTGTGTGTGTGTGTTGTGTCATTGCAGTCATGACCGACTCTACGTGACTCCATGTCCATGGTGTTTTCTTGGCAGGAATACTGGAGTGGCTTGCCAGTTCCTACTCCAGGTGCCTACAGCACCTGGTATTCCCTGGTGATCTCCCATCCAAGTACTAACCAGGGCTGACCCTGCTTAGCTTCCAAAATCAAGCAAGATCGGATGTGCTTAGGGCATCTAGGAAGCAGATTTTGGAACTGGTAGAGTGGCAGACATTATAGCGATTAACAAAGAAACTAGTTATTTCACAACTAAAGTTTTAGCCCTAGAAAAAAGATTTATGACTGACCCAGGAGAGAGGTTCTTTCACAGTGCAAGAATTCCTTGTGATAAGCTTTCATTGCCCAATAACATTCATTGTCCAATAATCTTCATGTTCACAAGACAGCAAGTGGCTCCAGCTGTCTTTTCACTTTTCTTTCTGACAAACAACATTTCCTTTTGAGTTCACCCAAGGCCAGTGTTTAGTTGCATGTCAAGCTTAACCTCAGTGAGAGGTAGAGCTCACATTTCATTATCCCCATTTCTTTATCAAACCAGATGAATGATAGAATTCCCTTCAGAGCCACATCTCTCTTTCAACATTGTTTATCTGAGCTATGTGGCATTTCAATATATTAAAAAAGTTAATTTGGCATTGATGGTGACTAAGGTTCAGCTGAGACTTACAAGAACATCTCTGCCTTGGGGACTATGTCAGCTTAATTTCATTTCATTACACTTTTTTCCCTGAAAAGGGCAGAGTTTTTGTTATTTATTCTTCAAAACAATTTGTTATGAAAGATGAGAAAGGTATTCATGTACACAGTTCCTCAATTCCACAGAAATTAGAGAACATTAGTATAATATTCTGCTGAGGCAGGAAGTAAAAATACTTCCATGAATCTACCTGATAAATAATTCCCAAATAAAAGCTTGTTCCTTGAGAACAGCCTTTGCGGACCAGTCTCTACGAATGTGTCATATCTACAATACACAATGATCGTGATTTGATACCTTATAAAGTGCCATGGCTCCATCGTACAGAATCATGGGAGTCTCTATTTTGATGATGTACATTCCACTCATTGAAGTAGCCACTGGAGTACTCACTGAAGTACCACTAAACTACACACCCCAAGATTCCAGAGGATGGTTTCATGACAGTTCATATCTAATCATGGAATTATGGAACTGCAAAAGATTCCAATGGTTCCCCTTTTAAAATTGTTATCAATGTGCTATTGCTATGCAGTGTAGATATTAGTGATGAGCACGAAACGAGCAATTTTTTGTTTTTGTTTTCATTTTTTCATTTCGTTACGTAACGAAATGAAAAATGAATTTTGTCTCCCAAATGAAACGAAACGAACCAAAACAACAGAAATTTTGTTGTGTGTTTCGTTTTTGTTGCGGCAAATACATTGAACTGTAATGAATGCTAACGAAACAGCAATTTTTTGTTTTTGTTTTTGTTTTTTCGTTTCATTATGTAACGAAACAAAAACAATTTTTTTTGCAAAAAAATAACAAAAAACGAAAACGAACCGAAACGGACCCCCTAAATGACAAACGACAAACGAAACACCATTTTTTTTGAGTCGTGCCCCTCTCTAGTAGATATGTTCCCAGTGCATCTTGTCCATCTTCATTAGAGTTCAATCAGAGTGCTTAATTCAAACAAAGAAACTGAGAAGGCCAAAGGTCTTTTACCCCTTATATAACCCATAGCACCAGTTTTGTAGAAAGACAGTGACATGCTGCCTTCTTTTTTAATAAGGAAGAAACGAATCACACTAACCAATTGTGAAATACAGTCATCACGACTTGCTCCATTAAAAAAAATGTTGTGCCCCTTATAGTATTTTTAGAGGTGCCACCCTAAGTGTTCAAATGGCCTAATTTTAACTCATCAAAACAATTCACAAAGAGAACAATGTCAATATAACTAAGAGTATGCATTCATAGACATTTAAAATGATGAATGTTTGATCTCATTCAATTCGCTTCAGTGCACACAAATAGAATCTGGCTGACAAAAGTCAACTAGGGATGCATACTATTCAGTCAGCAATAAAGCCAGAATGGATGTCATCCAGGATTCTATTGTTTATTCTAAGCAAGGCCAGCTTAAACTTGACCAAGGCCCTGGAAGAGATTTAAAAACAAGGGCCCCCTTTCAGAAAAGCACTATCTTGTAAGGTTTGAATGTTCTTACTCGGTCATGGCAAACAGAGTAAAGGCCCTGTGTGTGTGTGTGTTGTGTCGTTACAGTCGTGACTGACTCTTCGTGACCCCATGTCCATGGAGTTTTCTTGGCAAGGAATACTGGAATGGCTTGCCAGCAGACACTTAAAATTCTAAAATGTTTAGGGAGGGGCCAGAAACCACATCCTCTATCTCTGACCTTTCTCTACTGAAAAGAGGTCCTCTATAATGACTCACCATGTGAAAGAATTTCTGCATTCAAACCCATGTGAATGGCCACCAGGGATATTAGGGACTCTCTGCACAAGTATCTCCTTGTGCAGAGAGAAAAATTGGGGGTAGAATGTGTCAGTCAGTAGACGTGAAGAAATCTTGTACGAGTGATGCGGGAAAGCAGCTCAGAAAGCTCATTCTGTTGTGCTTATGCGAAAAAGGTTGGAGCTCCTTTTATGGCAAGAAAGGAATACTCAGTGGACATGATGGTCAGGAATTACATGACCAACAAGCACTTGAAGAAAGGTGACAGGAATATACAGAGAAACTTTATACAAATGGAAATCAAAATCAAGGCATAGAAGAGGAGGAACCACAGGAATCATAGAATCATAGAATCATAGAGTTGGAAGAGACCTCAAGGGCCATCTAGTCCAACCCCCTGCTATGCAGGAACCCCCATAACAGTACTCCTGACAGATGGCCATCCAACCTTTGCTTAAAAACCTCCAAAGAAGGAGACTCCACCACCCTCTGTGGTAGCATATTCCATTGCTGAACAGCTCTGTCATGAAAATCTTCCTAATGTTTAAATTGAATCTCTTTTCCTGTAGTTTGAGACCATTGCCCCACGTCCTAGTCTCTGAAGCCATGGAAAATAAACCAGTCCCTTCTTCAATGTGACATCCTTTCAAATATTTAAACATAGCTATCATATCCCCACTCAGTCTTCTATTTGTAAGGCTCCCTAAGCAGCTCCTCATAAGACATTTGTTCCATACCCTCAATCATCTTGGTTGCCCTCCTCTTGACCCGTTCAATATTTTCAACATCCTTTTTAAATTGAGGTGCACAGAACTGGACACAGTACTCCAGATGGGGTATGACCAGAGCAGAAGAGAGTGGTACTATCACTTCCCTTGATCTAGACACTATGCTTCTGTTGATACAACCAAGAATCGCATTGGCTTTCTTGGCCGCCACATCACACTGCTGACTCATGTTCAATTTGTGGTCCACCAAGATTTCCAGATCCCTGGAGATAGGAACATCAATTGTCCCCCCCACTCGGAATGACGAGGTGAGACAGTATGTTGGGGGTAACTGGGCCACACTTTATTAACATATAACAATACAACAACAGGAGGGGCCAGGCATCCATTCCTTGGTTGGAACCCCGGGGTCTCCCGGGACCCCTCCAACCGGGCAGCCTCAGGCGAGCCATCAACCCCCAGGTGGTGCAGTCATCTGACAGCACCCACCAGGCCAGTTCATTTGGTTTCCTCCTCCCTGCCCCTGTTATTCTCCAACCTGGGTAATTCCCAGCACAGGGAGGCGTTTGCCTTCCCCCACCCCAGCCCCGAGACCTCCTGGCCCGCAGTGCTGTGGTGAAGGGGCGTTTGGGGTTTAGCTGTCAATTGTAGGCTCCCTGCTGCCCTCCCTCTGCTTTTAGCCGCCATAGTGTGACCAATAAACAATTTCACAAACATTCAAACCTCGAGGAACCAGTGTGGGATAGGCGAAAAATCCCCGCTCTCAACGGCCAATCTAGAGTGCGGTCAAAAATTCCTATCTGGCCCCAAAATAGGCGACCAGGTAAACTCACACTAGCCCTAACACGGTGGGTGGGTGGGGAACGCCGATCAAGACTGTCTGCTGTTTGGGGGGGAGGAGCCACCCTTTATAGGGTGCTCCTCCCCCTGCCCCGACAGGACCTCCGGGTCCTGCCTCGCCCCTTCGCCCTCCTTGGGAGGGGCAAATCGGCTCCATAGGAGGACAAGCCGCCCGCGGAGCCAGCATTGCCCCCCCACTCAGAATGACGAGGCAAGACAGTATGTTGGGGGTAACTGGGCCACACTTTGTTAACATATAACAATACAACAACAACAGGAGGGGCCAGGCATCCATTCCTTGGTTGGAACCCCGGTGTCTCCCGGGACCCCTCCAACCGGGCAGCCTCAGGCGAGCCATCAACCCCCAGGTGGTGCAGTCGTCCGACAGCACCCAACAGGCCAGTTAATTTGGTTTCCTCCTCCCTGCCCCTGTTATTCTCCAACCTGGGTAATTCCCAGTGTGCCAGGACCCTGCTTGTCATGGAACCCAAATGTGAAGGGTTAAATGCTGAAGAGCAGCAGAAGGAGCCTTGTAGTTCAACCCAGCAGGCAGCTGAGTCTGAGGACCCAGCTGAGGGCACATCTCCTCCTCCTATAAGGACTAGGAGCAGGATCCTGCAAAGGAGAACTAACAGGAGAGCTAGGGAAAGGATCTTTAATGATAGGCGTAGAATTAGATCTGAAAGCCCTGAGTTCTAGCAGGAGCCTTGCCAGAGATATGGGTGTGCTCCCTGTTTTAGGATAAAGCTAGCAAGTTTACCCTGAACCCTCTGTGGGAGCAACGCATCACTTACCTTGCCACCACGTTCCTGTTTGTTATCTTGGCTCTGTTTCCTGAACTTGGACCGGCTTCCTGATTATGACGTTTCTCTGTTTCCCTTGAACTTGGCATTTGGCTCTGTAAGTTACTCTGGCTTGACTCGGACTGTACTTTGTACTTTATCTGGATTACAACTAAAGTTCCTGGCAAAGAACTGAACTTGGCTTGCTGTGTGTTCTGTGTGCGGGGCTTGACACAGTGCAGGGAGGCGTTTGCCCTCCCCCACCCCAGCCCCGAGACCTCCTGGCCTGCAGTACTGTGGTGAAGGGGCGTTTGGGGTTTAGCTGTCAATTGTAGGCTCCCTGCTGCCCTCCCTCTGCTTTTAGCCGCCACTGCCGCGGGCCTAGCCTTGCTATGGCCCCGGCCACCCACAAGCAGCCAATTCCGCAGCCAGGCCCCTCCGCAAATCCTGCAGGAACAACTCGGTGCCCACATCCATCAGGTGCACCCCGTCCGGCCTGTAGAGCTCCCTCCTGCGAACGTTAAACTCCGGGTGGCCCAGAACTGCCCCAAATTCCCTGCAGACCACCCTACAAACCTCCTGGTTCACGCCCTTCCTGGAGCGATTCAGCTTTTGTGGGTCACAGTCCGCCCGCCACACTTGCCGTGGTATCAAAGTTGACCACAAGACTCTGGAGGCCGGGAAATGAGCCTTCCATGCCGCAAGGACCCTCAGAATTTCCAAAATTAGTGATTTGCCAGTCTGGCCCGTCAGATCATTTCCCCCCAAGTGAATCATGAGGAAATCCGGTGGCATGCCCCGGGCCGCAGTCATCGCCGCTCCAAGGAACTCCCGCCACCGCATTCCCCGTTTCCCCCACCATTCAATCGTAGCCCGACTACCCAGCCCCAAATTTGGTCCCCATCCCGATCTGCGGGCATATTTCTCTGCCCAGTATACATAACTGTGACCCACAAAGATCACTCTTGCCCGGCAGGCGCGGCCCTCCGGTCCTGAGGAGACAGAAACAACAAGTTAAAGCGCCGGCAACGGCCACACGTATCTCTTATAACATTGGGATGCCCACCTCCCTAGCCGGCAGATAGATCCCTCATCATATCCCACCGCTGCGGCCATCGACGCCACCCCAATATGAAATGAATGTGTCCCAAACTTGAGCATCCCCAGCCCCAGGGTCCCCAAAACCCTACTGGTCATGGTTGCAAACTGGAATTTGGTTAAAGGGCGGCCGTCCTGATGGATAAAGACGTACCCCCTACTCTGGCCCCGTTGGGTCAAGTATTCGCTCATGGCCGCCACAGGGCATATTTCGCCCACAGAGCACGGACCTAGTCCTATCTCGGCCCCCTTCCCCCTCTGATCCATCTTGGACCTCCTAATTCGCACCACCAGGTTCCCTTCTGCCAGACGGATGTCCGTCATGCAGAGTGCTGTGAATGACTTGTCCTGCCCGCTCGCCGCCACCAGCTCGCTGATGCGCAGGGCGCCAAAGAAGGCCAACAGAGAGGCCACCCTAAATAAGGACGCCTCGTAGCTATCTGCACACACTCCCGGCCAGCTGGCGCACATGCACTCCAGAAGCCGCGGCAAGAGCGGAAAGAGGGCGTCCGGGACTCTCCCCCTCATCCGGGACCAGCCTGCCACCATGCCCCGCACCCGGAAATCCTTCATATTGTCAGGGTGTCCCCTGAGCCTGGAGAAGAATGCTAGGGTGGCCAGTTTCCCCTGCAGGGAACCCGGCGCCAATCCCTTGCGGTGCAGATATACTAGGAACCTCTGCGGGTGCTCGATGGGCAGGGGCCATAGTTGGGCCAGGCCCTGCGCATCCCGAAAAGCTGTGAATTGGAGGTAAAGCTGCGTAACCCCACTGCGTCCGGGGGGCGACAAAGCCGCGAAGAGCTCCGTCAGCCTTGGCGCGCCAACCTGCCATACCTCCGACGGGATCTCCATGGGCAACATGGCCGCTTCTGGGGCGAGGGCCTGGAAACGCTCGGCCTGTCGGCGGGACAAAGCATCAGCGATCTCATTCTCAATCCCTGGCACATGACGAGCGTGCACCACGATGTTAAATTGCAACGCCCACAAAACAAAAGCCCGGACCAGCCTCATCACCCGGGGGGAACGGGACGTTAAGCTATTGATGACGTATACCACTGCCTGATTATTGCACCAAAAGTGCACCACCGAGTTGGCCCAGGCCTCTGACCAGATGTAAAGGGCAGCCCAGATAGGGAATAACTCAAGGAAGGTGAGATCCCGGGTAATGCCCTCCGCCTGCCAATCCTGCGGCCAGGGCCCGCTGCACCATTCCCCCCTCCAATAGATGCCAAACCCCAGGCCCCCAGCTGCATCCGTGTGGACCTGGAACTGGGCACCCAACCGGAGTTCGTCCCTCCAGAAGGAGACCCCATTAAATCCCTGCAGAAAAAGACCCCACACTGCCAGGTCCTCCCGCATGTCCGCCGTCACTCTAGTCCTATGAGTGAGCTTTCGCAGCCCGCTCATAGCCGCGCACAACCGGCACAAGAATGCACGCCCCGGGGCCACCACTTTGCAAGCAAAGTTAAGGTGACCCACGAGCTCCTGCAGTTCCCTAAGGGAAATCTTGCGGCGCTGGTGGGCCTGGCTCACTCTGGCCAGGAGCTTATCTCGGGGCAGCCTGCAAGCCTGTTCCCTGGTGTCGATCTCGATCCCCAGGAAGGTGATTACCTGGCTGGGCCCTTCTGTTTTTTCCTCCACCAGTGGTAGGCCCAATTCGCATGCCAATGCACGGAACCTGCCCAACAAGCGCCGACACCTGTCCGTGCCCGCCGGGCCACAGAACAGGTAGTCGTCTAAGTAATGGGCCATGCTGTCCCACCCCGTAACATGGCAAAGCCGCCACTCTACGAACGAGCTGAACACCTCAAAAATGGCGCAGGACACAGAGCACCCGAACAGGAGGGCCCTATCCATATAAAACTGACCCTGGAACCTGAACCCTAGGAGCTCAAAATCTTGGGGGTGGACAGGGAGAAGGCGGAAGGCCAACTTAATCTCGCATTTCGCCATCTCCGCCGCCAGACCGCAGGTGCGCACCATGCGCACCGCAGCGTCGAAGGACGTGTACCTAACTGAGCAAAGCTCAGGCAGTATGCCGTCGTTGATGGAAGCCCCAGAGGGTTGGGATAAGTGACGTATCAGGCGGAACTCCCCCGGGGCCTTCTTGGGCACCAAACCAATCAGTGATACTCTCAGGTTAGGCACAGGTGGGTCCTGGAAAGGGCCGAGTACACGGCCCTCCCTGACCTCCTTACGTATCTTCTCCCTGGCCACCACCTCTGCCAACTCCAGAGATCTCAAGTTCTCTGCCAATCGGGGAATATGGGCCCCACAGAACGGAATACGAAACCCCAACTCAAAACCGTTAACTAAGAAAACTGCGGCAGCTCTGTCAGGATACTCAGCCGCCCAACACCTCAGTACCTCCAGTCTAATTGGGCTGGGCCCCTTTCGCAGGGGGGCCCTCAGGTCCCCCTGGTTTCTTGGGCCCTACCCCATCCCGAGGTCTGCCCTGTTGTGGGCAAGCCCTACTACAGCTGGTGGCTGGGTGCTGGGCCCCACAGACCAAGCACTCATGCTTAAAACAGCAGGGCTTCCTATTGCATACACCCTGTCCGTTGTAGTCCCAGCAGACCAGCCGGACTTGAACCGGCTGGCCCGCAGTGCGGGCAGGTGTGTTGGCTACTCCCCTCCTAATCGTATGACCACTGTCATACCTATCTCCGAGCATGGGCCTATTCAGTGTCATAAACTGCAGCCAGAGGGGCGGGAGAGGCTCATCCTAGCGGACGTATGGGTCTAGGGCCGCCCTGCGATGAAACTCCTCATCATACAGCAGCCAGCAATGTCCCGGATAATCTACAAAAGCCCTGTATACGATATCTAAGTACTTCAGTAGGGCCTGGGCCCTCCAAGGGTGGGCTTGTAGTGTGAGGGACATGAATATTAGATACGCTGGCAACCAGGCTGTCCAGGAGCATTCCGGCTTCTTCTTGAGCCTGCACTCTTTATCCAGGGGGTCCTCCTTATCCAGCTCCTTGACATCCAGTTCTCTATTGAGCAAACTAAAGATGTCCACATAGTCTCCCCTCCATATCTTTTCCCTAGTCGCCTGGGCCAAATGATGTCCGAATGGGGATGCATAATCCCCGTAGGGCATAGCGGCGGCCGCCACCCCAGGGTAACCCAGGGCGGCCACCGTGCCCATCCAGGGCGACCCTCCCCCTGCCATATGCCCAGCTCCCAACCAGCCCGCCAGGTGGCTGGGTGGCCATTGTGGTGGGCCACCCGGGTGACCCAGCTGAAAGGGCCCCACCCCTCCCATAGCCAAGGTAGGCTGGCCTGGTCTCGGCCCCACCACTGGGGGCGCTGATCCAGGCATCCAGGCTGGGATCGGACCCCATGCCGGGAGCCCGGGAGCCGGGAACTGGGCTGGCCACGTGTGGCCCGCTCCATGTGCAGGTGCTGCCGCCCCAGCCGGGGCAGGGCCCCCTGGCCAAGGCCATGTCACAGTGGGCTCAGGTTCAGGCGCGCATGCCAACTGACTGGAGGTCGCGTTCTCTGCGGAAGGTAGGGGGGACTGGACCCCTTCCACCATGGCTGCTTCCATGCCCCCATCTTCTTCCGACTCCAGTGGCGCCGATCGCGACCGCTTAGCTGTGGCTGGTGCTGCGCTGGTTCCCGCAGATGTACCGGGTGCCGCCTCCAGTTGCTCCAGGGCTGTAAAGCGAGCAGACATATTAGCAATCCTCTCTTTCAACTGGGCTTGCTTACGCGACTTGGCTGGTCATGCACTGGTTCTAGGGGTCGGCTGCGGCTGGGTGTCCGGCTTATCCACTCCCTTTGACGCTTCCAAGGCCTTGAGCCTCGCCTCCAGCTGTCGCCATATGGGCCACTGCTCCTCATCAGAGTTCTCGGCCGAGCTGTGCGCCTGCTGCTGTGGCTGGCGCACTGCTGGCTGCTTGCCTTTGCCGGCCCTCTTGCCCTTTCCAGGAGCCATGGCTCCTTTCCTTTCTCAAGCGTGGCTGGGCTCCCCCAGCAATGACCAGTCCCCAGCAATGGGTTGCCGCTGCCGGGGCTCCAGGCCACCAGATGCGGGGGGGGGGTGGGCAGGCGGGGGTGTCGGGGTCAACCGGGAAAACGGGCATAGGCCGGCTCCGCCACCCAGATGCCGCAGGGCAGGCCGCTCTCTCTCCCAGGCAGCAGGCCCTAAGCCTATGGCCAGTCGCCCACTCTCCAAACCCCAAGTCTCCCTAGCAGGGCCTGGTCGTCGGCGCCCCTGTCGGCCTACCCCACCCAGCGCGCCCGGGCCAGCCGCCCTCTAGCCAATCAACTCACCCCTAGCCGGGGCCCTCCCGGGACCCACATCGTTCCCCCGCTACAACCTAAGGGGTGGTGAGGGGTGTGACCCGCCCAGGTAGCCTGCACCCCAATACCACCCACGTCCGTCCTCCCCCACAGCCCGCCCCCAGTGAGGCTTGGATACAGCCGTGCTCCCGGCAGCCCGGCGGCCGGCCTCCAGCCGCCCCGCCCGGCCTACATCGGCTCTCTCACTCGGGGGGGGGAGGGCCGATTCCTCTCCCTCCAATCGGCCACCCGGCTCGGACGGGATCCAGCCTCGGCCGCCGAAGCCGCTGCGCTGCCGCCGCCGTGCCACCGCCGCGGCCTGCAAAAGCCACCGCGCTGCCGCCGCTGCAGCCGAAGTCACCGCCCCACCGCCGCGCCGCCCCAATCCGATCCTACTGCAGGTGGGCTCCCGGCGTGCCGCTCCTCGGTCTTCCTCATCCTCTTCACAGCCCTCCAGTCGCTAAACTCAGGACAGGCTGCAAACACAGCCTCTCCAAAATGGCACCCGCCACGTGGCTCTCTGGAGCCTCAAAATGGCGGCGCCCGTTGGCGTTCGGACGGAGCTGCTCCTCTGAACGCCGATCAAGACTGTCTGCTGTTTGGGGTGGAGGAGCCACCCTTTGTAGGGCGCCCCTCCCCCGCCCCGACAGGACCTCCGGGTCCTGTCTTGCCCCTTCGCCCTCCTTGGGAGGGGCAAATCGGTTCCGCGGGAGGACAAGCCACCCGCGGAGCCAGCATAATCTATGGTATGCAGATGATACAGAACTGCTGGTGGAAAAGAAGAAAGATAAAGGAAGGCTAATTCTAATAATCAACATTGAAAGTAAAAAAAATGGATTGTACCTCAGCACATAATAATAATAATAATAATAATAATAATAATAATAATAATAATAATAATAATAATAATAATAATAATAATAATAATGACAACAGCAGAGAGCATGCAAGTCAGTGTTAAGATATTCAGTGACATAATTGAAGCAGTAAAGGAGTTTAACTTCCTGGGCACTAAAATTAATTAAAAAGGTGACTGCAGCTCAGGAATCAGAAGATGTACAGTGCATGGAAGAACAGCAATGATCAGCATGAATAACATCTGGAAGAATAAAGACATCAGCCTCCCAATCAAATGCAAACTAGTTAATTTGATCATATTTCCAGTAGCTTCATATGGTTGTGGAACTTGGACTTTGAGGAAGATAGGTAGGGAAAAGATAGAGGCATTTGAATTGTGGTGGTGGAGACAACTACTACACATCCCTGGACAGCAAGGATGACCAACAAAGATGTTCTAGACAGAGTCAAACAAAACTATACAGAGTCAAACAACTTCTGGAAGCCAAGATCACTAAAGAAAAGCAGACATACTTTGGTCATGTTCTGCAAGACAACTCACATGAAAAGACAATAATGCTGATATTGGCCCCTGTCAAACGAAGGTGCCACCCAAGGATTCACTGGCTTGACACCATCAGAAGGGGCAGTGGAATGACTTTGATGGAGCTAAAAGAAGAGATACAAAGACATGGAGAGCATCAGTCTACAAAATAGCTGAGAATTGGACACAAATGAATGGATAGACAGGATGAAAATGTGTGTGTATGGTGCTTCAAGACCTCTGTTTGGGTGTGTGGTCCTCAGACCTCTGGAAGTTGCTTTGCCTCGCTTTATGGTCAGACGAAATGTAGGCTGCATGCCTGAATCTGCACAAGAAACAGGCAGGGCTGCAATTAGGATGCTGCAACTGGTGCTTTGCCCCACAACACCAAAATTTAGAGGAAACCAAAAACTAAAGGTGACTCTACCACTAGAAAAATATACTGTATATCCTATTCACTTTCATTTTCCTCTCTCTCACTCTCTTTCTCTCTTTCTCTCTTTCTTGTCTGTCTATCTGTCTGTCTGTCTGTCTGTCTCTGTCTCTGTCTCTGTCTCTGTCTCTGTCTCTGTCTCTCTCTCTCTGTGTGTGTGTGTGTGTGTGTGTGTGTGTGTGTGTGTGTGTGTGTGTGAAAGAGAGAGAGAGAGAGAGAAAAAGAGAGAGAGAGAGAAAGAGAATGTGTGTGATGCAATATGTTCTAGCCCTTCCTTTTCATAGCGGCTTATGCCCATGTGTCTGGGCTAATTTCCCTGGTTGCTAAAATGGCTAGTTACAGCTGTGGAAAACAGATTATAATTGTAAAGTGCAGGAGTAAGTCAGAATGAACTGTTGGAGTATCAGATTTGGTGCTTACAGGGTTAAAGTCAAATCTGTTGCCATGCGCAGTGAAATGTTGGAGAGGAGATAAAAACTCCAGGTTCTTTCAGTTAGTTAGAGGGAGTTTCAAAGGGAGTGTTAGTTAGTGATTTCAGCTGTGTTTTTCTTTGCTAGCGTGTGTGTTGCAAGACGCTGAAATGCCGGCTTGTAGTCCGGGTGTAAATATATGAGTTAAGTGTAAATAAACTAGGCAGTAACTTATCTCAGACTGTCAGACTGATTTATTCTTGTACACTGGCAGAAGACCGAAGACGCTGTGCTGAATCTCCAGAAGAGAGAGCTACTCTGCTGACCCCTGTGTCTGAAGATTGTAAGATAAGCAGAGATACGCAAGGGAGGTGTGCTGGACCAGCTAAGATTCTCTCCCAGCTGTATGCTGGGGAGAATTTTTTTGCTCAACGGCCGCTCAAAGCTAACAAGGGTTATGGCCCAGAGATAAGGACAGTATAGATAATTTGCCAGTGTCAAGAAAGCAGTGCAGGAGTTATATGTGCGTGGTGAGAAGAGGGCTAAGGCAGAGAATGGAAGCCTGGAAGCCAAGTAACGCAGGAAACCTGACTGCAAGCAGTTTTTGCTGGGCTTGAGTCTTTGTCTGGAGACAGAGAAAAAGAGGTTGGGATCTCTTTGCTTCGGGGTACAGTCGGTACCAAGGCAAATAAGAGGTCGCCTCAACTGGAAGTCTACACTTGGAGCTTCGAGGCTGTCTTGCTGGAAGGAGACGTGAGTAGCAGTCCCAGAGAACCCATTGCTGTTGGTGAATAGCAGAAGGGGGGATTGAAGCCCAAGATGGAGGCAGGACAGGAAAGTTTTACTGTGCCATTCCAACATCTCAATTCTGAGAACTATCTGGACTGGAGTGTCCGAATTCAAGCTTGGCTAGAAGCCAGGAATTTGCTGGACTGTTTAAGTAATTTACCTACCGATCCAGCTCAGCTGCCCCAATCAGCCACAGCTGAACAGAGAGATGAAGCACTAGCCTCAGTGCGAAGGAATGCAAAAGCTAGGGCTATGTTGATTATGAGTTTAGACTCTAATCAGTTAGTTTATGTACAAAGTCTGAGAAATGCTAAAGATATATGGGACAGTCTTGAGAGAGTACATCGCAGAACGACCCCAGGTGCAAAGGTCCATTTGTACAGACAGCTATTTGGGATGAAACTAAAGCCTGGGGGAGATATCAGAGAACATATTGCTGCAATGGTGTCTATTTTCAACCAGTTACGTTCTCTGAATATGGCTTTCACAGAAGACCAACAAGTTTGTGTTCTTCTAAGCTCTTTAGACAAAAGTTATAACACGCTGTGTTTAACTATGGAGGCTTTACCTCAGGACAATTTCAATATGTCCTATGTGTCGGGACGTCTTGTCCATGAACAGCAACTGAGAGCCAATGAAGGTGGGCAAAGCAAAGGGAATGCAGGCTGCTTATCCCCAAGAGAGGGGGAAATGAAAGTTTACGCAGCTGCAAGGAAATGTTTCAGGTGTCAATCACCAAGCCATGTTTTGAAAAATTGCCCGCAGTCTCCAAACTCCAAGGTTAACTCCCATAGCAACCAGATAAGAGACAGTCCACAGCGTGGGATGCCGAGGCAAGCTGCAGCTGAGAGAGGCAAGCGCGGATATAGAAGAAGAAGAGAAAACATGTCGGTGTCTATGGCAATGTTCAAGAAACAATCTTCAAGCAACTGTGTTTTCATTTTAGATAGTGGAGCCTCGCATCATCTAGCGCCACCTGGTGTTCAGAATGAGAATTGCAGGAAACTTTCTCAACCAAAGAAAATTACAATGGCTAATGGGCAGAAAGAGTCTTTGAACACTGCTGCAACAGTGTATATTGAATGTTTGGATACTACTGTTGATGTTTTTGTTCTAAATGGCATGACACGTGGTATTTTGTCTATATCAGCTCTAGTTAGAGATGGTTTTTCTGTATTGTTTGAAAATAACATATGTTCTGTTTCTAGGAATGGGAAGCTGCTGATACAAGTGCACTGTAAGGATGGTTTGTATGCAGTGAATGCAAAAGCAGTTCCAGAGGGATACAGCAATGCAAATGCAGTGCAGGCGCAATGTGCTAACATTCCCAAACACAACAGCTGTGCCCATTTACTTCATCGTAGAATGTGTCATTTAAACTGGGGGTATTTAAAGAAAATGCCTGAATGTGTTGAAGGGTGCAATGTGAAACCATGTTCTAGATTTTTGGATTGTAGGCCATGCAAAGCTGCAAAGGTCAAGAGATGTAGTTATCCTAAGTCAACCAGGGTATCTACAGAACCTTTTCAACTTGTACATGTTGATATTTGTGGACCAATGCCAACTGTTTCTTTGGGAAATGCTAAGTTTATTCTTTCAGTAGTTGATGATTTTTCCAGAAATGTTTGGGTATTTCCTCTGAAAACCAAGGGTGAAGCAGCTCAGAAGCTGAAGGATTGGATAGTGGCAGTGGAGTGTGATTTTTCCACAAAGGTTAGACAAATTCAATCAGACAGGGGAGCTGAATTTACAAATACAACACTTCAGAATTTTCTAAGACATAAGGGCATAGCACATAGGTTGACAAATCCTTATTCTCCCGAGGAGAATGGCGTTGCGGAAAGGAGAAACCGAACCCTGCAGGAAGCGGTTGACGCTATGTTGAGGGATTCAGGTTTACCAAAAAGTTACTGGGCTGAAGCATGGCAGACTGCGTCACATGTATTTAACAGAGCTTACAATTCTGTTGTAGGTCAAGCTCCTTACACGTTGCTACATGGTAAGAAGCCAAAGATAGGATATTTCAGAGTGTTTGGTTCTGAGGCCCATGTTTTGATTCCAAAGCCACTACGTAGGAAAGGAGGGCCAAGATCCAGAAAAATGATTTTTTGTGGATATGAACCATTGACAAAAGGTTGGAGATTTGCCTATCCTGATGGATCCAAAATACTAGTCAGTAGAAGTGCAGAGTTTTGTGAGCAGAAAGGATGGACTAGGGTTCATGCTAATCCTGAGGTGTTAAGTGAAAATTTTGACAATGTAGTAGGACAAGATGAAGTAGGTGCAGATCCTGAACCAGATGCACAGGTAGATGACACTGATCAACAAGAAAGTGTATCTTCAAGAGGTGTGAAGTCTGAGCCAACATCACCACAGTCTAGTCCAGTGGGACAGAGAAGGCGTGTCAAGTCAGAAGGTTCAGGTAGTCCTAGTAGATCTGACGCTAGTGATTCTAGAATTGTGCCCAGCAGTCCAACTGGGTCAGAGGGGGCGTCTGAGGTTGGTCCTAGACGTTCAGCTCGCACAACAAAAGGTAAACCGCCAGAGAGATTTTCTTCTTCAAACTACTCAGCCGTGAGTGTTTGGATAGGTTTAGCTCAGTGTGAACCAGAGAGTTATGAGGAGGTTTTGCAATTGCCTGATGAGGAAGCTAGTAAATGGCATGCAGCAATGGAGAAAGAGATGGAATCCATGAAGACTATGAAAGTATTTACACCAACAACATTGCCAGAGGGAAAACAGGCAGTGAGTTGTCGTTGGGTGTATAGAATTAAGACTACAGCAACAGGTCAGACACAGTGTAAGGCAAGACTTGTCGCTAGAGGATTTACTCAGAAGAAAGGGTTGCATTACACTGAGGTGTATGCACCAACTTCTAGAAGTGAGACATTTCGTATGTTGTTGACTGTAGCAGCACAGAGAGGTTTTCAAGTAGCTCATTTTGATATAAATGTTGCTTATCTAAACTCAGATCTAGAAGAAGATTTGTACATGTTACCACCACCAGGTTTTGAGGGCAAGAAACCAAACCAGGTGTGGAAATTGCACAAATCGATCTATGGACTCAGACAGTCAGCAAGAAATTGGAACAAGTGCTTAAATGATGTTTTGGAGAATATGGGTTTCCACAAGAGTCTAGCCGATAACTGCCTGTATCTGAAAGGATCAGGAGACGAGCAGGAGATAGTCCTGATTTTTGTTGATGATATTTTGTTTGTTAGTAAAACACAGAATCAGGTAAAGAAGTTTGCAACAAAGCTTGGAAAGAAGTTTCAGCTTAAGAATCTAGGTGATGTAAAAATGTATCTAGGAGTTCAGATTGATAGAACTGAGGATGGAAGTTTTTTACTTTGCCAGAAAAGCAAGATTGAGCAGTTGTTACAGAAGTTCAGAATGTCTGACTGTAATGGTGCTAAAACACCAATGGAGACAAATTTTGAGAAGGATAGTCAAACTAGTAATGATGAGAAATTTGAGAGGCCAGAATTGTTTCAGTCAGCTATTGGAAGTTTATTGTATCTGTCTCAGTGGAGCAGACCAGATATTGCTTTTGCTGTGAATTTGCTAAGTAGAGAGGCATCAAATCCCAGTAAAATTGCCTGGAATGGTATCAAGAGAATACTGAGATATTTGAAAGATACTAAGGATTTCTGTCTCAAGTTGTCAGCAGAAGGTGAATCGCAGTTACAGTGTTGGTCAGACAGCGATTGGGCAAATGCTGAGGACAGAAAATCAGTGTCAGGAATAGTAGTGAAATTTGGAAAGTCTCTAGTTGGGTGGAAGTCCCGAAAGCAAAGTCTGGTTACACTTTCCTCTACAGAATCTGAATACAGTGCTCTGTCAGATCTCTGTAGGGAACTAGAGTACTACAGATGTTTGGTCCAAGAAATCAATGGAAACTGCTGTCTACCTATTACGGTATGGGAAGACAATCAACCATGTTTGAAATTGGCAGAATCTGGTCAGTTTAAATCCAGAACTAAACATCTGGACATCCGTTACCACAATGTATGTCAGAGTATACAGAATGACTTGGTGAAACTGAAGTATTGTCCAAGTCAGAAGAATCTTGCTGATGGATTCACCAAACCATTGAGCTTCCAGAAGCATGAAGAGTTCCGTGAAGGTTTGGGTATGGAATGAGTAAAAAACTCACAATGTTTTTCCCAACATTCACTGCGAGAGGGGGTGTTGGAGTATCAGATTTGGTGCTTACAGGGTTAAAGTCAAATCTGTTGCCATGCGCAGTGAAATGTTGGAGAGGAGATAAAAACTCCAGGTTCTTTCAGTTAGTTAGAGGGAGTTTCAAAGGGAGTGTTAGTTAGTGATTTCAGCTGTGTTTTTCTTTGCTAGCGTGTGTGTTGCAAGACGCTGAAATGCCGGCTTGTAGTCCGGGTGTAAATATATGAGTTAAGTGTAAATAAACTAGGCAGTAACTTATCTCAGACTGTCAGACTGATTTATTCTTGTACACTGGCAGAAGACCGAAGACGCTGTGCTGAATCTCCAGAAGAGAGAGCTACTCTGCTGACCCCTGTGTCTGAAGATTGTAAGATAAGCAGAGATACGCAAGGGAGGTATGCTGGACCAGCTAAGATTCTCTCCCAGCTGTATGCTGGGGAGAATTTTTTTGCTCAACGGCCGCTCAAAGCTAACATGAACCTCTGAGGGTTCACTTCTACTAAAAGATTGTATAGTTGTGATTTAAAATGAGTTTATTTTTTTAAAAAAATATGACAGAAAATGGTGAGGGATAGAAAATAGTATCAGAAATCACTTACACACACACACACACACACACACACACACACACACACACACACACACACACACACACACACACACACACACACACACACACACACACACACACACACACACACACACAATTGTAATGATCCATTTATTCCAAGTCACACAGAGCTACTTGGAATTCTTACTGGTTTGGTTTCCAACAGACACTGAGGCATGGTTACTTCATCAACGCATCTCAAAACAATTTAGTAACTATCTTCTGCCATGACTTTGAAATAAACTTGCCTCTGAGTCTGCTAGGATGAGAGTGGAAAAATAGCCAAAGGAAGCTTAGAGGAAATCATTACTTGTCCTGCAGCAGCTAATCAAAAGATGAGAAGGCCAGTGTTTGCACTCCACCATCAACTGTTTCAATGCTAGTCAATGCTATTTTTAGAAAAAGTGAAAGAGGCCCAAATCAGATTGGTGAATTCCCTTTAGATCACATGGTAAGAACTGGAGCCCTAGATTACAGGTGTGGAATATTTGTTCCATGGGAACAACTAGAAAGAATAAGGGCCTGCATTTTTTAAAGATTCATTCCATATTCTCCTTGAATATGGTGTCTATAAAACAAGGGGAGATTAAGATGTCTGGGATAGAAAAAGATGGGAATCCCTGACTCACATGGCCAGAATAAAATATTTGGAACAGTTACTTGGAAAAGATGCACTATATTTGCATATTCAAGGAAGGACAAGTGTTGGTCTTTTATCATTTTTGTAATTAGCCAAGCTGGCTCGCTGAAGTAGGTGGCATGCAAGCCAGAGAAGTTCAAAGAGAAACACAATGAGAGAAAGGAAAAATATCCAAAGAGAAATTGGAAGGACATAGAAAAAGATGCCAAGTACTTGCTAGAAAACTGAGCAGCAACAGGCATCCAAACACACATGCCAAACCCCAGGACATGTAACAGATAGGAACACACACACATCCATCAATTAGGATCTGAGCCTATTAGTCAAAACTGGGGAAAGCAGTCATGCATGCTAGAAGCTCAATCCATTTTCTCCCTTCCGCTCTCCCTTCTGCTTTCTCATTAATGATTACATTCTGTACTACTTACATTAACTACTGCATCTTTAATTAATTCATTATCCACCTCCACCATTCTCTATAGTGAAATGTCTTTGAACATAAAAAGCAAGACTCAGAGAACATATAGATATTGAATACGGATCACTGAGTGGATTGCTCAAATGGGGGGAAAGGACAGTGTCTGCCTGTATTTATACTTTGATTGAACTATCCTTTCCTTCAAGAGTTATTGTGCACCTTTCTGGCCTAGAGGTAGGGCATGCATTCTTTTTGGCATGCCTGTTTAGCTAGATGACAGCAACTTCCAGCAGCCTCATCATGGCT
>JAPFRF010000001.1:212767270-212783708 GCA_029282475.1 Phrynocephalus forsythii
TCTGGGCTCGGCAGGCAGGGTCCTGGGTTTGGCATCCGGGGTACCGCGCTTGCCAGGTGGGGCCCAGGGCACGGCCTGCATGGCTCCGGGCTTTTCCGATGGGGCTCCGGGCTTTTCTGGCAGGGCTCCGGATGCCTCACCCAGGCCCTCCTCGTGGCCTGCACGCTCCACTCGAGGGTTTGCCGACGGTGCCGTGGCCTCTCCTGGTGTGGCCCAAGATTTAAGATTGGGGGCCTCAGGCTTTGTGCCCACGCGCTTGGGCTGGCCACGGAGGCCCCTGTGGGTTGCCTATGCCACACTGCGGTTTTCGGAGGCTTGAATGGAGGCCGATTTCTCTGCTGGGCGGAAGCAGCGTGCAGAGTCCGCCTTGCATCGTGATGTTTCCTCCAGACGTTCCATTCCAGGAGCTCCTGTGCCTTGAAGGAAAGGAAGGAGATCCTTCGGCCGACCAAGGGTGGAGGAGCTCGGGGAAAGGTTTCCCAGCGTGGCATCGAGAAGGCAGAGGAGTGATCCTGAAATGGCTAAAACAAATAAGAAATTGTTAAAATGAAATGGCTTCAAACGCTAAATGAAGAAAAACATTGAAACTTCTTTGACAGTTGGCTGGTTTTTGGCATCCGCTGGGCACTTTGGAACCGACAGCGTGCAGATACTGCGTTCCTACTGTAGGTGGATAAAAATAAGAGTGCACTTGAGCATGTGCAGAAAAGTGTCATCTTCTATGTAGCTCTGCACTGGGCTATTCTCTCTTCCCCCTAAATCCTTTCCCCGGCCCTTGCGGGAGGAGGAAAGGCCTCCCGGACAAAGGACTACCTGGAAGAGCAGCAGCCACTGCTGCTCCGCTGCCCACCCCTTGGCAAGAGGCCCGGTCCACCTTGGGGTTCTGCCCGCCAGGGAAGTGGGCGTCCAGAACAAGGGCCACCATGGACACCAGCCTGGGGGCTGCCTCCAAGGAGAAGACCTTTCGGAGGAAGATGGTACAGGAGGAGAGCAGGATCCTGAGCCAGAAGTCCTGGCTGGAGATCCGGCCGACGCCCCCCCCCCCCGGGATGTCCAGGAGGTGTGTTGGACGGAACTGGGCCACCGCTCTGAGCAAGACCTCCACCTGGTGGAAGGAGGGCGTCCAAGCTCAAGGGGAGAAGAAAATGCCCTTTGGAGGCCAAGCTGGCATTGAGGAAGGCATGGAGAACCCCAGGAGGAGGAGGAGGAGGAGGAACTGACTTGATTTCAGAGGAAACAGAGAACCCTTCCAGATCCATACCTGGTCCAAACGTAGGGAGCGCCCTGTGGATCGCCCATGATGGCACGCCGGTCTGTGTCTTGATGGTGGCCCGGCCAGCTGTTTTCCCCGGACGTGCCCCTCCAGCAGGTCCTGAGATTTGGCCGATAGGAAGCAGATCCTGCGAGCCGCTGGGGGCGCAGGAGGTTCACCAGAAGAAGAAGAAGCTGAACCCCAGACGGCAGTGATGGAGTGCATGGAGGAGGAGGAGGAGAACGACGACGACGACCAGGTGACCCTGTGAGGATGGGAAAGGGGTCAGATGCACCAAGGAAGCCAGTGAGGGGCCAAGAAGGGTCTCCTCCAGGTCCAGAGACCCAGAGGATTTCCAGGGCCAAGTGGGGATCTTACAGTCACTGAAGCCTTCCATGACGGGAGGACATGGAAAACAAATGGGAAAGAGACAGTTGCAATCCTTGGCAAGGAGCCGGGATAAAGCAACAGTAAAAAAAATGCCTGGCCTACAAACATGCTGGATAATTAAGCAATAGGAAGCCTTACAAAGCCTTTGCCCAAGTGGTTGGAAGCCCCTAATACCCAGCGGAGAGATAATTTGGCTGTCGTTCTTTGGGATGAGAAGGTGCTCAAGAAAAGATCACCTGCGCTCGGAGTGGTATCTGCACATGTGATGATGCCTCCTTCTGTTCTTCTCCCGGTCCACTTTGATTTTTGTGGGAGGAGGAAGCTGCCAGAGGAAAACAAGAGAAGCAGCAGATCTGAGCACCCACAGGATCTCATATCCAGCCCAGCTCCCCTCTGATCCCAATCCTTTTTGTGTCTGTGTGTGTGTGTGTGTGTACAAATGCCCCCAGACAGACACAGGGCCGAATCCAGGTGGATGTTTACAGACTGGTCGCATCTTTTTGGTTGGTGAGCCCAAGAAGGGCTCAAATTACTTCCCCTTCAAGCAGTTGGTTGTATGTCTGCTTGCGATGCGCTGAAATCCAATGCGCCGCAAACCCACCACCACCACCACCCCCGTCCCCAGGGCTGTAGGGCTCCCTTCCGCCTTCCTGGCTCAATGCTGGCCGGATTCCTGTTCAAGGGAGTTGAGCCCGTAAGTTAAACAGAGAAAGAAAAGGATGAAAGGCCGGAAGGCCTGGCTGGAGATGCGTCTGACACCCCCCCCATACACACACACACACACACACACACACACACACATGGGATGTCCAGGAGATGTGTTGGACGGAACTGGGCCACCGCTCTGAGCAAGACCTCCACCAGGCGGAAGGAAGGCGCCCAAGCTCAAGGGAAGAAGAAGGCGCCCTTTGGAGGCCAAACTGGCACTGAGGAAGGCATGGAGAACCCTAGGAGGAGGAGGAGGAAGAGGAGGAGGAAGAGGAGGAGGAGGAGGAGGAGGAGGAGGAGGAGGAGGAGGAGGAGGAGGAGGAGGAGGAGGAACTGACTTGATCTGAGAGGAAGCAGAGAACCCTCCCAGATTCATACCTGGTCCAAAAGTAGGGAGCGCCCTGTGGGATGCCCATGATGGCACGGCGGGAGCTGGTGGGGTCCGGCTACGATTTTTTTCCGGACGTGCCCCTCCAGCAGCTCCTGTGACTTGGCAGGGAGGAAGCGGATCCTGCGACCCGCTGGGGGCGCAGGAGCTTGGGAAGGGCGTTCTCCATCCTCTTCACCAGAAGAAGCCGAACCCCAGACGGCGGTCACGGAGTCTAGGGAGGCGGTTGATGATGACCAGGTGACCCTGTGAGGATGGGAAAGGGGTCAGATGCACCAAGGAAGCCAGTGAGGGGCCAAGAAGGGTCTCCTCCAGGTCCAGGGCCATGTGGGGACTCACATCCCGTTTCTTTAAACCCTTAGTTGCCACTCTGTCCATGACAACACCATTCCCCCGGTTTCTGCAACTCTGTTGTTAGAACTATTGCAGAGCAGGCTGCAGGGCCTTTTAAACATCACATAAGAACATAAGGACAGCCTTGCTGGAACAGGCCACCACAGCCCATCCAAAACCAGCATTCTGTCTCACACAGCGGTGGCTCACCATTTGCTTCAGGCCTTGAGAGATCTCCTGCCTACTCCTCAACCCGGAGGTTGGCCTTAGGCATTAAATAGCACATCACAGGATTGTGAAATCGATTGTTAATCACTCTGGCCAACATGACCTACCCTCTTGCATTAAATAGCTATTGGGTGGGAAATTGTGAGTTATGTCACAATCCTGGAATGTCACTTGCACTTTTTTTTTTAAAAAAAAGAAAGAAATGGAGAGAAATGAAAATGAAAGAATTACAGTTGGAGCCCCATATCTACTAGCAATTGGCTCCAAACCCATCCAAACTGTAGATTTCAGTATCTTTCTCTGTTTCTCATCGTAAAAGGGGAAAAATCAAACTATTTTAGTTACATTGACAGAAGTGGCCTCTACTAGGGGCCACAGACCATATTATGTATTCTTCACTAGCCACTATAGATAGCAAGGTCTCTGTCTCCCTCAAGTGCCTGGTTTTCATCTTTATTTACTATCTTCCTATTAATTTATTGGGTTTCTATACTGCCATCCGGCAGCAGGGACACTCTGGGTGGTTTACAACAATAATCCAAGTACACAAGAAAAGAAGTGGTTCTGCAAACACATTTAGAAATAGTTTTTCTAGATCTTTCCCCCTTGTAATGTTTTCAGTATTTTCAGACCGTAGATCAATGAAACCAAGGTCACTGATCTTGTAGTTACTGAAGTCTTCCTCGACTGCAGAGCATGGAAAATGAAAGAGAGGAGCCAGGATATAGCAACAGTTAAAAAAAATGCCTGGCCTTCAAACATTTTAGTTAATTAAGCAATAGGAAGTCTCCCAAGGCATTTGCCCAAGTGGTGGGAAGCCCCTAATACCCAGCGGAGAGATAATTTGGCTGTCATTTTTTGGGATGTTGGGATGACAAGGTGTTCAAGAAAAGATGACCTGCGCTTGGAGTGGTGTTTGCATGTATGATGCCTCCTTCTGTTCTTCTCCCGGTGCGCTTTGACTTTTGTGGGAGGATGAAGCTGCCAGAGGAAAATAAGAGAAGCAACAGATCTGAGCACCCACAGGATCTCACATCTAGCCCAGCTCCCCTCTGATCCCAATCCTAAGAACATAAGAACCTAAGAAGAGCCCTGCTGGATCAGGCCAAAGGCCCGTCTAGTCCAGCTTCCTGTATATCTCACAGTGGCCCCACCAGATGCGTCTGGGAGTGCACGGGACTAGATCTCTGTCTCCTGATACCACTCCCCTGCATCTGGCCCTTGAAGAACCCCGGTTTGAAGCCTGGAGATGACACATCCCCATCATGGTTTGTAACCAGTGATGGACTTTTCCTCCAGGAATCTGTCCAGTCCCCTTTTGAAGGCATCCTGACCTGGACTTGACGTTCTTTTAACATCCATATTATGCTCAACACAGCGAGAACCAGGTACATGAGGATCCATAGCAGAGCCATGGTCCTGATGTGGCGCTAGTGAAAAATTCACCTGCTATGAAAGCCAGGCTCCAGGCTGGGGGATTTTTAAGGCACCTCTGGTGACATCACGCCGGCATCACAAAAGGTCCTTTGCCCCCGAAAACAAAGCACCTCTGGGTTCACCGGGCAACCGCTGCCTGGGCTGTCTCCATGGTCTCTTCCTATCTTTGAAATATTGTATTTTTATGTTGACTTTGTCTGTTTTTGAAGGTTTTATCAAGAACAGGAATGTTGGATGGAAAGTTGTTGCAAACACCAGCTAATACTAGTTTCCATAGAATAGTAGATGTGTAAAGAAGGGAACTTTTGGAGACAAATAACACACAGGGTCAGCATAAGAACCTAAGAAGATCCCTGCTGGATCAGGCCAAAGGCCCATCTAGTCCAGCTTCCTGTCTCTCACAGTGGCCCCAAGAGATGCGTCTGGGAACGCACGAGTGGTCTCTTCATACCACTCCCCTGCATCTGGCCCTTGAAGTACCCTGGTTTTAAGCCCGGAGAACACACATCTCCATCATGGTTTGTAAGACCTGTGATGGACTTCTCCAGGAATCTGTCCAATCCCCTTTTGAAGGCATCCAGGCCAGATGCCATCACCACATCCTTGTGGCAGGGAGTTCCACAGAGTAACAACACACTGGGTGAAAAAAATATTTTCTTTTGTCTGTTCTCACTCTCCCAACCCTCACTTTGAGGGGATGTCCCCTAGTTCTGGTATTTTGTGAGAGGGAGAAGAGCGTCCCTCCATCCACTTTACTCATGCCCTGCATTATTTTGTACGTCTCAATCATATCCCCCCTCAGGCGCCTTTTTTCCAGACTAAAGAGCCCCAAATGCTGTAGCCTTTCCTCATAAGGGAGGTGCCCCAGGCCCGTAATCATTTTAGTCGCTCTCCTTTGGCCATCGAGCCCAACCTCCTCCCAGGCCAGGCAGGAATCCAGATCAAAGCAGAGCCAACAGGTGGTGGCCTGGAGACTTTCTCACTCTCCTGCATTGATCATGTTTTCATTCATATATACAGTGGACCCTCCATGTTTAACAAACAGTTTGTATAACATAAAATTTGTACAACATAAAAAATCAGGAGATAGGAGAAATTTGCCCGTAACATAATTGCCTATGGGGCAAATCTGTACAATGTAATAATGAGATGGTGATCACTCTGTTTTCAATGCATTCCTATGTGAAATTTGTATAAAGGAAAAATTGTCTAACATAATTTCCTTTGAAAGGGATGAAATTTGTGAAATTCCTTTATACAAGGTACCACTGTATTTGACCTGCATGGCATTTTCCAGACTAGGGGAATTTAGCCTCATGGCACGTGTTGCTTCACCCAGAAACCACTAGATGGACTCAGAAACTGTGCTAAAGAAAGAAAGAGCACAAAGAAAGAAGAGCTCATTTAAGTCCAAGAGGACACCGGCATGGTTAACTGAGTGGAGTTTGAGAGGCTCTTGAAAGCACAAGGAGAGGTCCTTCTGTAAATGGAAATCCTCCCCAAATGAGGAAAATAAAAATGAACACAAACTCTGGCAAAAGAAATGTAAAAAGATGATAAGGAGAGCAAAGAAAGACTTTGAGGAACGTTGGCTAGCAATATAAAGGGTAATAATAAAAGCTTTTTAAATATGTTAGAAGTAGAAAAAAAATCCTGCCAGAGAACCAATTGGGCCTCTGGATGGTGAGGGAGGAAAAGGGGAGGTTAAGGAGGAGGACTTGGACATTGCAGAGAAATTGAACGAGTTCTTTGCGTCTGTCTTCACGACAGAGGACCTTGAGCGGATTCCGCTGCCTGAGCCGCCTCTTGACTAAAGAATTAAATCAAATACAGGTTAAAAGAGAGGAGGTTTTAGGACTAATTGATAAATTGAGGATTAACAAGTCACCGGGCCCAGATGGCATCCACCCAAGGGTTATTAGGAACTGTATATGCAACTTGTCTCTTAAAACGTCCACAGTGCCTTGAGGACTGGAGGATAGCAGATGTCACACCAATTTTTAAAAAGGAAGGAGGAGGGGGCCCCAGGAAACTACAGGCCACGGTTAGCCTTACATCTGTCCCAGGGAAGATGGTGGAAAGCCTCATCGAAGACAAAATCTTAAAACACATAAAAGAACAAACCTTGCTGAGAGAAAATCAGCATGGCTTCTGTAAGGGTAAATCTTGTCTTACAAACCTTTTAGAATTTTTTTTAAAAGGTCAACAGGCACGTGGATTTGGGTGAACCGGTGGATATAGTCTATCTGGATTTTCAAAAGGCTTTTGACACAGTCCCTCACCAAAGGCTGTTGAGAAAATTGCATAGTCAGGGGATAAGAGGGGCAAACCTCTTATGGATTGAGAACTGGTTGAGATCCTGCCTCACAAAGAGTAGGTGTCAATGGGAAATTTTCACAATGGAGAGAAGTGAAAAGCGGAGCCCCGTGCCCCCTCCCCGCCGGTCCTGGGACCGGTGCTTTCTCAATCTGTTCATAAATGACCTGGAGACAGGGATAAACAGTGAGGTGGCCAAGTTTGCAGATGACACAAAACTTTTCCATGTGGTAAAAACCAGAGAAGATTGTGAAGAGCTCCAGAAGGAAATCTCCCAACTGGGGAAAATAAAAGAAATGGCAAATGCATTTTAATGTAACCAAATGTAAAGTAATGCATAAAGACTTTGAGGGCAAAAAAAAAAATCTTCATCAGGGTAATAATAAAAGCTTCTTTAAATATCAACTCATGGGCCTCTGGATGTTATCCGGAAAAGGGCAGGAAAGAGATCTTGGACATTGCAGAGAAAGCTCCATGAAGTTGTCTCCCCTGTCTTCACGGGAAGAAGAGCCAATTCCATGCCTGGGATTATCAAAACTAAAGAATTAAAATCAAACAGCCAACATTATAATGCCATTTTACAAAACAATAGTAAATTGACCTGGAGTATTGTGTACAATTCTTGTCTCCGGCTCTCAAGAAAGACATAGTGGAACTGGAAAAGGTGCAGAAGAGAATTTTTAAAAAGGAAGGACTGGGACCCAGGAAACTTTGCCTCCCTTATGAAGAAAGTCTAAAAAATTGGGGCCTCTTCAGACAAAAAAAAACACATAAAGGGGATAAACCTTGAGACATACAAAATCAATGCAGGGTATGAGTAAATCTGGTCTGACAAACCTCTTCTCCCTCTCTCAAAATCAACAGAAAAATACCAGGACATATACACTCAAATTGAGTGCTGGGAGAGTAAGAACTGACAAAAGAAAATATTTATTCACCCAGCGTTGTAAGTCTATGGAACTCCCTGCCACAGGATGTGGTGATGACATCTGGCCTGGATGCCTTCAAAAGGGGATTGGACAGATTCCTAGAGGAAAAGTCCATCACGGGTTACAAACCATGATGGAGATGTGTAATCTCTAGGCTTTAAACCAGGGTACTTCAAGGGCCAGATGTAGGGGAGTGGTATCAGGAGACAGATATCTAGTCTCATGCGCTCCCAAACACATCTGGTGGGGCCTGTGAGATACAGGAACCTGGACTAGATGGGCCTTTGGCCTGATCCAGCAGGGCTCTTCTTATGTTCTTATGTTCTTATGTTCTTAAAGTTAACTATGTGCTCCAGATTACTCCTCCAAGGCTTTGCTGTAGAAAGAAAGAAAGAAAGAAAGAAAGAAAGAAAGAAAGAAAGAAAGAAAGAAAGAAAGAAAGAAAGAAAGAAAGAAAGAAAGAAAGAAAGAAAGAAAGAAAATGATTTCTGAGAGTTAGAAGGGTTTTGTTGCGTGACAATAGTTACTACAGGGTGCCTTGTTTCAGAAAAGGAAGTTCGGAAGAATGACAAGGGAAAACACCACCCCAGCACCGGGTACAAGATTCTATTTGTCACGCTTAGACCCCGTTTAAGGGGCGTGGTCGCGACAATTTTCTGTAGTTGCACAACGGACATGAAGTAACTTTTTTTGTACCACTCCTAAACGCAACACTTACAGAGACAAAACAGACGTGAAGTAACTGCCTAAATTACACTTATTGGTTAGGCAAATTTCTGCTCCTTGCACCAGGAGATTTGTGGCACAGCAGTTAAACTGCAGCACTGCAGTGAAGACTCTGCCCACAACCTGAGTTATATCCCAGGCTCAGGTCAAGGGCACGAGGTTCACTCAGCCTTCTAACCTTCCAAGGAAAGATGGAGAAGGGAAATAATATGTAGCCTTTCCCAAAGGTGGAACTTAAGTCTTTAGGAAAACCAGAACCAGGGGCTGCAGAAGGAGCTCCCTCTTCACCACCAGCCCCAACCCACCACCAGCATAAGAACATAAGAAGCCATCTAGTCCAGCTTCCTGTATCTCACAGCAGCCCCACAAGATGCCTCTGGGAGCGCATGAGACTAGATATCTGTCTCCTGATCCCACTCCCCTGCATCTGGCCCTTGAAATACCCCGGTTTTAAGCCTGGAGATGATACATCTCCATCATGATTTGTAAGCTGTGATGGACCTTTCCTCCAGGAATCTGTCCAACCCCCTTTTGAAGGCATCCAGGCCAGATGCCATCACCACATCCTGTGGCAGGGAGTTCCACAGACTAACAACGTGCTGGGTGAAAAAATATTTTCTTTTGTCTGTTCTTACTCTCCCAGCCCTCAATTTGAGTGGATGTCCCCTCGTTCTGGTATTTTGTGAGAGGGAGAAGAGCGTCCCTCTATCCACTTTACTCATGCCCTGCTTTATTTTGTACGTCTCAATCATATCCCCCCTCAGGCGCCTTTTTTCCAGACTAAAGAGCCCCAAATGTTTTATCCTTTCCTCATAAGGGAGGTCCCCTCTAGCCCAGTAATCATTTTAGTTGCTCTCTTCTGCACCTTTTCCAGTTCCACTATGTCTTTTTTGAGACGCGGAGACCAGAATTGTACACAATACTCCAGGTGGGGCCTTAGTATCGTTTTGTATAATGGCATTATAATTTGTATAATGGCATTATAAACCACGGCTCACCCGCTCCTTCCTCCCTTCAGAGAGGAGGACCACGACCCGCTCCTGGCGTTTGTGGCCAGTCCGGCCCATGCGCTGCACGAGATGCACGGGGCTTCTCTGAGCGTCAAAACAGGCAGTGAGGTCCAGCCCTTCTTCCCCAACGCAGGTGGAGACCAGTGTGTTGTAGCCGCCCTCACAGAAGCGCGTCACCACCTGAAAAAGGAGGAGGAAGAGGAGGAGGAGGAGGAGGAGGAGGAGGAGAGGAGGAGGAGGAGGAGGAGGAGGAGGAGGAGGAGGAGAATTCAAACTCTCCAGGTGAGCTTTGCTGAAGCCCTTTGGGTCCAAGCCCCAGAGTTTCCAAGGGAGGCCAACCCATGCTCCAGCCCAAGGGGTCCTGCCCTGCAACCGGAGCCCGGCTTTGGGGAGAAGTGAGGAGAAGTGAAGGAAAGCATGAGGGTTGCAACTACGGCCCCAGTCTCACATCCCTTTAAAAGCAGTTTAAATTACTAGATAAACTGTGTCTAAAAATGCTGTCCCCACGGCCACTGGGCTTTTTTTTGGGGGGGGGAATAAAACCCAGCAGTGCTCCCTTAAGCGAGGATTCTAAGACTTACCCAAGAGGTAGGGAATTTTTTGCCTTGCTTTGACAATCCAGCTTTTAAGGAGGCAGACGCCATGGGACCACACAGATGATCTGGGTTTCTTTTTCTTTCTTTCTTCATATGTCGATGTTGGCCTTCATTTCATCTTGCAGTTTCTGGGGGTGCTCTGGAAACCTTGGCTTCCATCTCCTGGATACAGAAGGAGGTCCACGTGTCCGTGGTAGCAACAGGGCTTGAAGCTAGTGTGGCATGGCCAATAGAGCAATGAACTAGGAACCAGAAGTCATGGTTTTATTAAGGCTTTTCCAGCTAGGTGCCTCTGCCACAGCTGTGACACCATTGGTCGGCATCGCAATCAATATTTAAGCGTGAGCAACGGCAGGATTTGCTAGGGCAATTTGCCAGCACCTCGTGCACTTGGGAGTCCCACATGCAGACATGATACAGGATCCTGGCCCAGACAACAAAGTACGTAAACCTTGGCCCATATTCTAAGGACCGTGCAGGGCTTTACCCCTCAAGGGATCCAGGGTGTGTGTATGTGTTTAACGGATTGTCCAGTTTTAGTTAGGGTAACTCCTTCTGAAGCAGAGCCTAGATCCAATAGAGCCTGAAGCAAAAATAACAAAGCCGAGACTGTCCGGCTTTGGCCAAATGTGAGATTGGGGGTGGGGGAAAACACCCATGAAATAGGGGAAAGTGGAAAGCAGCAGGGAAAGAGGAAGATGGATGTGAGATGGATCAACTCAATAAAGGAAGCCACCGCCTTGAACCTAAGCAGGGCTGTAAATGACAGCGCATTTTGGAGGCCACTCATTCATAGGGCCGCCATAAATCACAGGCAACTTGAGGGCACACCGCAACAAAACCTGTTGTACCACATTCAGCCACTGTCAGGAGAACTCCAGCAGAAGAAGGAGCAGGCAAGCTTCCCGGGTTCATTCCCCCTCCGTTTGCTGAGTCATCTTCCACAGATCTTGTCTGTCTTTTTCCCTCCAGCCAAGCAGATCTTTCCAAGAGTATTAAAAGCAAAGATACCGCCTGCAGCCTAGAAAACAATGAGCCGTGATTTGACGCATGGCACATGAGGGACCTTTCGAACTTGGTAAGATAGGGAGCTAGCTTTTATTAATCTTTGCACTGCTTTTATTTGCATTTTTGGCTGGGGTAGTCTTGCTGGTTTCATTGCTCCGTGTTTGCAGTCTTTTTTCATTGCTCAGCAGGCAAAAATGGGTTGGATTTTTCTTCCTGCTTGTTTGTTTGCATTTTTCCCCATTGCACTTTGGGCGGGAACAGACCGGGGTAGTCTTGCTGGTTTCTCTTCTCCATGTTTGCATTGCACTGCAGGGGGATGTTCTGGAAGGTGTTCCAGCACTGCAAGCCTCTAAAGTGCATTTTATAAAGAGGTCTGGGGAACCCCCCCCCCCAGCTTTTTTGCCTTTTTCCGGACCTCCGGAACGGATTAATTGGTTTTCCATTCATTTCAATGGGAAACCATGTTTCGGATAACAAGCTTTTCAGATAACAAATTGCCTCTGAGTGTTAGGTATTGTATTCAAATATAGTTTAAATAGCCATTGCCAATAAAGTGGTTATACCAATATATTCAATTACACTCATATATTCTGCTTTAACACTCAGCAAAGCAAAGTCATTGTAGATAGAATGGCAATTTAGGTATAATCAATAAGCAGTCATTATAGATAAAAGTGACTGGTTACTAATTACTTAAACACATATATATATATACATATGTATTTCTTTTAATAAGCCACAGAGCATAAGAAAATGGCTGAAGTTTGGTTCAAGAAAAGCATTTCGGTCTCTGTCTTTCTCTTCTTCCCCCCAACTCCCAAAAGTAAAAGGCGGACACAGCTTGCCTTGAAATTCCGTTCCCATGTATACTGACCGCTGAATGTATCTTTCTGTAGAACAATGAAACCCTGTAAGCAGGCAAGAGCATCTTGACGTAAGCATGATGGGAGGACTGTTCTACAAGATTGTTTCTAACTAGCAAGTATCCTGTGTGAATAAGCTAGGACTGTCTCTCTTTGTTAAAATGCACCTGCAACATGTATGTTATCTTTTTACATAGAGGCGGGGGGAAGAGCAGAATGGAAATTGATAAAAGTTTCGTGTTCCTATTGTTCGGGGCCTCAGTATTTTCCGAGCTATCGGCTGAGTGCCATTATCGTATGCAGTGTGAAATAAACTTTTCTCCGCTTCTGAAAAAGCCTTGGAAGATTTTTTCCTTCTTCACCCCAGGGGCGCGCGGTGATATTTTGAACCCGGTTCCTTACATCTGGGGGCTCGTGTCCGGGATAGGACCCCCCCCCCCTTGGGGTCAGAAGGCAAGCCTAGCGTGCCTGACAGCCAGCGTTGGACTCGAACTTCCAGTGCACACCTTTCCAAATTGTAAAGGGGAATTATCGGGCTCAGCGTGTGGTGGAGAAGGGCGCTCGGGGAGAAAAGTCATCCGGCCGGCGGAAGGAAGGAAGGAGTGAGAAAAAGACTTCGCGAAGCATTTGGTAAGCTTATCAGACCGGTCTGGAAGGGAGGGAGAAGTATTTCTCTGCTGTCCCAGTAAAGGGGTTGAGCCCCATTGAGTAATTGTAATAGAAACAGAACGACGGTTCTGGTGTATTTTTGAAGGGGAAAGAGAGCTGTGCTCTGTATCCCGTGTGAAGAAACGGACGGAAGTCCATTGAGCATTTTTGAAAAAGGGGCGGGTAAAAAGCCTTTGTGTGTTCTTTAGAATAGTTAAAAAGGTTATTTGCCAGGTAGAGGGCTTAGTTTTAGGTTGGGAGGCGGGAATTGGAATTGAAATGTGGGAATTTGTGTAGCTATTGATCCAGTGATTGAGTGTGAGATTGAGAGATCGGGGTTTAGAATTCCCTTTGATCAAGCGAAATCTGGATCGCGCATTTCCCGTCATCAGGCGACTGAGCGGGTCACGGTCAGCAGAGAATGTGTGTGTGTGTGTGTAAATTGAATTTCAGATCAGGAGCGGATCAATAGCAGTGTGTGGAAGATTATAGGAACCTTGTGAGAAAAATAAATAAAATGATAACAAACAACACCAGCGGGCCAACAACTCCCTTAGCTTGCTTCCTTGTAAACTGGAATTCTGCCATCAAACACTATGACTTTGATGTTAAAATACAGAGGGTGCGGCCCGAGACTCTGTGTCAAATGCAATGGCCGATTCTCCTAAATACTTGACCCTCAGAGGAGACCTTTGATAAAAAATAATCAGGCAATTGTGACTACAGATTCTTAAAAGCTACCTGGAACATATGCCCTATCTTGAAGTTGAAAAGGGAACTGTAAAAAGAAACCCGTCATGAATCAGGAAATATAGAGAATTGCCACTCCAAGCCAAATTATTTGCCTTAAGAAAACAAAAATCCACCAGAACCCTCAGATGACCCATCCAGAGGGAGAGAGAAAGAGAGAGCGAAGTATCCTGTGTGAATAAGCTAGGACTGTCTCTCTTTGTTAAAATGCACCTGCAACATGTATGTTATCTTTTTACATAGAGGCGGGGGGAAGAGCAGAATGGAAATTGATAAAAGTTTCGTGTTCCTATTGTTCGGGGCCTCAGTATTTTCCGAGCTATCGGCTGAGTGCCATTATCGTATGCAGTGTGAAATAAACTTTTCTCCGCTTCTGAAAAAGCCTTGGAAGATTTTTTCCTTCCTTACCCCAGGGGCGCGCGGTGATATTTTGAACCCGGTTCCTTACATGAGAACGAATTAAATTTGTTATCAGAGGTACCACTGTATTGTTAGGTATCTGACAATGGCCAGATGGGCATGATATAAATCTAATATTTAAAAAATAAGTCTTCTCGTCTCAAGTTGGCTGGAAAATTCTGGAAGTTGGAGAGGTTCAATTCTGCCATATAATTGTCATATAATTACAGGGGATCCTCACATAACAAATGGTTTGTGTAACATAAAATCTGTACAACATGGAAAAAATCCGGAGATAGAGGAAATTTGCTTAACAGAGTCATCTATGGGGCAAATCCGTACAACATAAAAATGGTCACGATGAGGGATTACTCTGTTTTCAATGCCTTCCTATGGGAAATTTGTATAAAGGAAAAATTGCTTAACAGAATTCCATTTGGAACGGATTGATTCCTTTATACAAGGTGCCACTGTATCTGGTCCAACCTCTTGCAAAGACACACAGCCCAAATTCTACTGAGAATTTTAATGTTCAAAAATGACTAATTAGTCACTTTGTTTTGAAAATTCCTTCTCCTATGCACCTAAAGCAGGTCAAGCGGAGGGGTAGGATGAAACATGGGGGGAAAATAAATAAAAGTGCATAGTAGATTGGAAAGAGCACGCTTCTCACATCCCTATTTTGTCACCAACACAAAATTTCGTTTCAGAAAGGGGCCAAGGCATCTATTTTTATCTCCTAACTGCTGCCGCTTCTTTTCTTCGAAGCAAGAAAAGATTTTCAGAACTTACCTTTCACAGTGTGTTCCAAGGGAAGAACGTGAGAGACAATGGTGCTGCTATGAAAATGGTTCCACCTATACCCCCTTGTGGAGCATGAACTTTGTTTTCCATCAAAGGAAACCTTGCCTCTTATCTTGACCTCTTCACGTATGCCACTGGTCCTTTAATACTATAATTTCATCTTCTAAAATGAATTAGTAAAGGGGTAATGCTAGTCCTCTTCAGATAGATTTTGCAATCTACAAAAGTACACTTCTGGTAAAATGGAGACCGAATATTTATTGGGGAAGTCTGCAGCTAACTGGTTCACATGCAGATGGTACAGTGTTTAATCTCTGACAGTTGTTTGGGGCAGGACTTGGAAGAAAAATCCTCTGCCTGAAACCCTGGAGAGCCACTACCAATCAGTATCTGAACTCTTCACTAGACTAAAGTTCTAAGTTAGCAAAGTGTTCTGCTTATATACCACCCCATAGCACTTACATCACTCTCTAGATCAGCGGTTCTCAACCTGTGGGTCATGACCCCTCGTGGGGTCAAATGACCCTTTCACAAGGGTCGCCTAAGACCATCGGAAAACACATACAGTGGTACCTCAACTTACGAATTTAATCCGTTACAAATACATGCTTTTAAGTCGAACTACTCTTAAGTCGGGGTGCGGATCTAAAAAATTGAAAAAATAAGTTCAAAAATTAAAAAAAATGGAAAAAAAATTGTAAGTCGAGCAGACCGTATCTAAAATTTGCAAGGTGGCAGTTAAAACACCAACAGTTTTCCACTCTTAAATTGAATTGCTCTTAAGTCGCCGAGCTGCTTTGAAGTTGGGGTTCCACTGCATTTCTGATTGTCTTCGAAACCGAGACACCGCTCCCGGTGGGTGGGCGGGCTGTGCCTCGGAACCGTCGGAGCCGTTCGTGGCCTGCTTCGTAAGGGGTCGGCGGGGCGGGGGGGGTGAGATGTATTGGCTGCGGACCCCCCCCCCGCAAAAGCACACAAGACACGCTCTGCCTGGAACCTGGAGGGCAGGCGGCACGGAAAGGGCCCCGGAGCCTCCCTCCCGCTTCTCCCGCCACCCGATCGCCCCAACGCGGAGGTGGCCATCCCTTCAGCAGCCACCCAGGAACTGCCTTGGACAGCCATGGCCCTCGCCTGGAGCGGGCGGAGGAACCCTTGGCTTGGCGCGCACTCTCCAGCCCTCCCACCGGGTTGCTTCACCTCTCCTCCTCTCCTTCCTCCCCCCCACACCCAGCCCCTCCCCAGCGGAGACGGCGCCCTCCTCCTCCTCCCTCCCACTGCTCCCGCCTCCCCCTCCTGGCATGCGTGTCTCAGGCTGTGGGTTGCTGAGAAGCCCAGTCTTCCTGCTCCATCTCCTCCATGTCCACTCCAGCAGGCCCCTTGCCTCCTCCAACGCTCGCCCTTCACACCTGCCGCAGTGTTAGAGCCAGATCTCCGCCTGCTTGCTTATACAATCAAACACACACACACACACACACACATATGCCGGGGTTAGAGGAGGATTTGTGGGGGTGGGGGACAGACCTGGGTGAGAGAACTGGAAGGAGTTTCCTTCCTCATGTGAGCTTAAATCTTGACCTTAAAGTACCAGATGGGTGGGTGGGCTCTGCTGGGCTGTGCAACCACTTCCTCCTTTTGCCGCCGCCACCAAAAATA
>JAPFRF010000001.1:212783808-212797198 GCA_029282475.1 Phrynocephalus forsythii
TCTTAGAATGCACAGTGGTTCTCAACCTTCCTAATGCTGCGACCCTTTAATACAGTTCCTCATGTTGCAGTGACCCCCAACCATAAAATTATTTTCATTGCTAATAATTATTTTTGGTGGCGGCGGCAAAAGGAGGAAGTGGTTGTGTAAGGGAGGACATTTGACTAATTATATATTTATAAATATATATGGCTGTTTTACTAACCACAGGTATGGATAAGCCCTCATGTATTCAACAACAATGTATTCTAAGCAATACATATGTATATATAGCCACACTAGTGACACGAATAATGTAGTTATATTCACTCAAGCACTCCACGTATATATATACATATATACATATATGTATCACATTCACATGTATCTACATTTGTATTCTTGTAAACTTAGAATCTTTGGTCAAGCCTTTCCGGCTAGAATAGAGAAAGGAACTTCCGCTAATTCAGCAAAAGCAATTATGAATTCAAGGATCCAATTAAGTTCCTAAGCTTTGAGGATCACACACTAGCAATTAACGTGTGTCCAAGGCGTACCAGGGAGGCCTTATCTCAGCGTCTGGGGTTTATAACTGTCAAATGTCCAAGGACATAAGGATGATCCTACCCTCCCTGCCTGTGAGGGGAGGAGATCAAACGTACCAGTTAGAACTTTTAGGCAAGTGTCAGGAATACAAAATAAATGACCAAAGATGTCAATTAGTGTTTGATGCATGTAACAAATGTATATGACGTAAATTCTGATGGGCGGAGGGGGAAAAAGTGCTGGAAAAACCTTATAAAAATATCTCCTTTCGTTTTCTGGGTGGACTTCTCACCACCAAAAGTGTGGAAGTGCCCTGATTGATCAATCAATAAATTCTTTTCGTCTCCTGAGACTCAGACTTGGTCTTTTGCAGCCCATGAAGCGCAGGCACGCTGGCACGGGACCCTCATAAATTTAAATTCCTTACATTTCTGGTGCGTTGGCCGGGAAAGATGCCACTGCCCTAGCGCTCTTGGGAGTCTGACTTAAATCACAGTAAGAATTCATGCTGACCCTGGAACAAATCTAGTCCGGACCCTCTGATTTTGAGAGGAGACTTGTTCTATCAGCATTGGACACAATACTGTTATTTAAGGAGAAACAAAGCCGGCAGAACAACGGAGGAACTGAAAGAGGACTGCGCAAAAGAAATCTGGTAAGAAGAGAAAACTAGTTGTGGGGTGGCGTGAGTTCGAATCTAACAGCTCTGTGGAGTGGAGAAGATTGCGGATTCTTGTTGTCGGCCCCGGGGTACAGGGGGAGGAGAAGGGTCGGATACGACCTTAACATCCCAAGGACTAGGGGACACTGAGGGACACTACGACCTGAAATCCCCAAGGGAGGAGGGGTTTTTCAGACTGAAACAGGAGGAGAAGAGCGCTGCTCTAACATCCTGGGAAAGTTTGCAAAGCCCAACATCCCTAGGGTCCGCCCCCTAAGTATTTGAAACAGGAGGAGAAGAGCGTTGCTCTAACATCCTGGGGAAAATTTAGAGATATATTAATGCATGGGCATGTGGGATGGTGATTCCACTTTTGAATTTTGCATGTGTGTTTTTCAAGGTAAGGGCTGTGCCTCTATACCCTGCGTAACCATAGGGAAGTGGCCATTCCCTGTGTCTTAAGCAGGGGCAAAGACTGGCAATCTTTGCCCCACAATACCAACGAAGTTCCACCATCTTCGTTTGATTTTAGAGAAGTTAGAAAGATCTATTCTTAGGCAAGGGATCGCAGTTAACTGGGGAAACAGAAATGTGGGAGAGTTGTGTATGGTTGCTGAATCACATGTTGGCGTGTATGATGGGCATTTGATTGTTGAGGTGTGAGTCCGTTTGATGCTTGTGTGGGAGAAATCAGAGGAACACAGTTAGACCTTTAAAGTAAACCTATGGGGATAAATTAGTGCAGTTTATGCACCCCCTTTTGATGTGCGATGTGGTAACATTGGAATTCTGCCACCAGAAGTAATGATTTTGGTATTAAATGGAACATGAGTAAGCTTTAAGAAGAACCCCTCTAACTAGGATGAGGCAGGACTTTACCATCTCAAATTAAGATTCTAGCCCTCAGGGAGGACAGACCAATTATGACCTGCTAGCAAGAGGTGTGTGAATGTACAAGGACGTGCTTAGTTAATTAATATAAGAGACTAAAAACTCTGCCAACTAGGAGACCCCTCCAGCAATTTTGATAATACCAGGGGAATATGGGCAGTGAGAAAAATACTTTTGAATACTCAGGGATAAACAACATCCCGCATATTTTGTGACTGGCTGGTCACGCAACAAAATTTACCAGCTGAAGGGATATTTTACAAGGAAAAAATAGTAGAAGGAAGGCAGCAAGACAGAAGTGGGATGGATAGGTATGATGTTGAGGGAACGGGAGGAGAGCACGGAGCATTGAGGGGACAGGAAGTGCTAGATGGGGGATGCGTACCCCTGGATTGCCTTATTCAAGCATTCAGGAGGTACTTCCATCCCGCTACGCCAATGCCCAACTCCTTGGATATGGAAGCTTTAAACAGAACTAAGGGTTGCTATGCACCACATGAGGAGATAGGTAGGGACGTTATTTCTGAACTATTAATAATCAAAAGCAGGGAAATCAAATCAGGGGCTGAGCCCCTTCTGGCAGCTGGCCACGACAGAAAGTAGAATCAATGCCTTTTTTTTTCTCCCTTCTCCAAAAGTAGTTAAGAACATTTGATAAAAGACCAGGCATTTTAATTTCAAACACAGGGAGATTCTCAGGACCAAACTGCCAACAACTATCCTACTGCGCAAGTCTACCTTTTTTTAGACGAAGGAAAAGGGGGGAGAAGATCTTAGTCTCTCTCTCTCTATCCTATCTAGGCATTATTTGCCTCCCCAGAGATATAAGAGTGACGGAAGAGAGAGAAAGTCTACATGTTCACCTAAGATTTTTTTCTCTCCCTCCTGATTTAAGTAGCTCTGTGTATTCATTACAAAAGCCACGCTTCTCAAATTAGGCTTAAGCCAACAACAAGATCAATAGCTACTGAAAGGGTGAATTGCCCCTTTGTTCCAGGGCATTTCACACCTAATACATTACAGAAGTAATTACAGGAGATTATCTGCTTGCCTCAGGCTGTAAAAGGCAGCCGCGGGGGAATTTAAAAGTCGACAGCCCCTCCTTTCTCTTTCTGCTCTCGGGCCCCCTTGCAGGGCAAGGCAGGATAACAACTCCCAACCCCTCCTTTCTCTCCCAAGCCACTTGATAGAGCTTGGACGCAAAACTTATATTGAACACATCAACCTAATGCATGCATAGCGAAGGGAATAAACTGACCCCTAAAAGCCATGAGCCAGTAAATTTTACAGGCAATGGCCAGAAGGTCACTCCTCTCCACTTACGGGAACGACCACAATTTTCCGTGCTGCCTTAAAAGCATAAAGAGGTGGCTTCTAGCCGACTTGCAGCATTTTTTTTTCTCTCCTGGATAGGGGAGAGGGAAAGGGGAGTCTATTGTTTAGAAGAGAATCCAGGAATTCGGCCCCAAAACGTCACGTTTTAATTTAATTAAACCCTTGGAATCAAACACACCTATCAGGTATTTTTGTCAAAGAATAAGAGGTGAAAATCTTGTTATCAGAAACTTTAGAATAAAAGAATTCTTCGGAAAAAGGACACAAGAGAAACCTGATTATTTATTTTTTTAGGATGTGACAGCACACGAAAGCCCCCTCCCCTCTTTGTAAGCTGTCCTGCAAGCATATTTTTATTTTTGCCTTTGGAGTAACTTACCAGTCAATCCCAAAGCGTTACAGTTAAGGCAGGCTTAAACACTAGAACTTAAGAGGAGCCTTGCTTGCCTAACAGAGTGCACAAATTTCTTAATTTGATTTTTAGAAGATATGTTCAAACGCTACTGGGATAGTGATTTTACTTGCGATTTTAATGACTCTTCAGAATATAAGAATTATCTTTTTGCCATAGGCGGTAAAAGGCTCGCCTGGCCACTAAAATGTGCAAAGTGTATTGGTGCAGCTTTTAAATCACACCTGGTCTCAGGAGCTCCCCTGAGGAAAATGAGGCTTATTTTCTTTTTAGAAAACAATATGGACTTAACGATTTTCTTTTTCCTTTTTTTTTTTTGTGTGCACATGAAACCTGTATGTAAAGGGCAAGATTCCCTATTTTAAAGGATGGCTCTGCAGTGCACATTATTAATTTGTTCCAAATTTCACAGGGAGCCTAGTAGCGTGGCTATGGAATATTGTTCCAGCTGAACTTGTGCAAAACTACTGAAGTGCAGCTGTGTACTATGGCCCTTTTTCATAGCCTGCACTACACTGTGCCATAGAAATCTGCACACAGTGTACTGCATGTAGCACTATCACACCTGGAGATCTGCAGATTGCTTGGCCATTCTTGTGTGTGGTTGTTTGTCTGTCTGTCTGTCTGTCTCTTTCCACACGGGAAGACGCTGGAGGAAACACCCTGTTTTGCATCTCATGGATATTCTGCCAGCTACACCTTTTTGTTGTCCCCGTGTAGGAGAGCAATTTGACTTGGGGATGGGATCTGTGGTTGATTAGGGACACCTGAGCACCTACACCTTGCAAGCGCTCATTGGAGCCAGCTGAACTTGTGCATATCTCCTGATGTGCAGAGGTGTCCTCATCATAGACTCCCCCTTACTTCACGTACTGGTTTTACGAAGAGGAAAGCTTCAATCTGCCTTTTACGACATTTTTTTCCCGAGACTGTCAGATAGACTATACCACCCTGCCTGGCAGCACAAGGACAGCTGAGGGGCCATTTTGTGTGTTTGTGTTCTGTGTTTGTCTGTTTGTGGTCGTGTGTCTGTTCTTCTCTTACCCAGGTACATCCTGGAGGACGGGCTTTTGCTCTGGGAAAAACGCCCACCCGTTCTTTATTTTTGGATCACGGAGTCGGTCGGGTTTGGAAAGCTGACGCCGCCGGTCGTAGATGCTCAGATGGGGACCCTCCTGCCCTCCATTCTGCCATCCCTCCTGGACCTCCCCTCCCCGCCTTTGATGCCTTTGATGATGCCATCTTCGTGATAACTTCGCTCCGCGGGTTCGATCGATGTGGGCTCCAGGATCCAGTGATGTCAGCCTTTTCACCCAGCGTGACCCGTACCCCCGCGACCGAGAGGGGGAGTGAGGCCTGACCGGTGACGCCTTCTGCCCTCTGCTGTAGATTGCCCCTATGCCTTAGATGACTTCACCCTGGACGGCGGGCGACAACATGAACCTGACCTGTGGTCACCGCATCCTTGCCCATCCTTCCCCAGATGACAGCGTGCGTTTGATACTTCGGAGGGTCCCAAAGCAGCCTGCGGATTCACTTTCAACTCAGGTTGACAGATTAAAATCCTGTCTTCCTGTCTCTCATTTTCTCTTTTTTTCCCCTTTCTTTTCTGTTTGTTTATGGGGGGAGAGAGTGGGTCTGAAACAGCCACTGACTCTTGTTTTGGATTGCGGCCAACAGACTTCACGTCTGCAATTTAACCCCCTTTTTCACCGGGACAGAGACTTGGGGTTTAAATACTGCTTTCAGACCTTCATTGATGCCTGTGCGCGTGCCCTGGATCACCATGAACTTGTGTTGCCACACACGCACACACCAGCCTCCCAGCATCCGACAAGTGAGCGCTTATTTTTTTTTTCTCCTGCGCACGGTAGGTTTCAGAGCAACTTTACATATTTACATTACCCTGGGCTCTATTATGATATTGTTTATTGTCTATTATTGATAGTCACTGTGAAAACTCTTACTGAAGTGCTTCTCTGGATGTGCCTTTTTATGTAATGATCATGCTTGGCCACTGAAAATGCTTTTTACTCACAAAGCATTGAGTGCCAGAGATTATGACTTGCCTTTCTATGCAATTTGTATTGAATGAGAGACATTTTGGTGCCCATGGGTGTTCACGAGCCTTTATACCAAAGAAAAAAGTGGCTTTATGAAGTAGCTATATCTACATTATTTTCTTCACCAAAGACACTGATGAACTAATCTTGGCCCCATGTTTATGGGGCAGATTTTTGTGTGTAAGCTATCAGCCACAGAGACATTTCTGACCGGATTTCAACGGCTCATTCATGACTTTACCATGAGAATGTATGGCGCAAGGTGGGTTTTCTAAGCACCATCTAGATGTGTCTTATGCCTTTTTCAGCCTTCATGATATGTATATTACCTTTATTTAGTATCATTGCAAATGTCTATCAATTGAGAATGCACACACAACTGGGTGATTCTGCACAGCCTGCTATTATCTGAGTTTGAATGCACACCACACACACCTAAATAAGGTTGGAAAAAAAAAAACCTGGCAAAGTAGCCTGGCCCACATATTTCCTTGGTGGGCTAAGAAGGGCATATTTTCCTTATAAGTATTTGGTTTGCAAAATGAACCTACAGTGTGGTGCTTTGTTAGAATTCAGGGTTCTCAGCCTGACTACCAAACACACAAACACGATATCTCACATGTGCACTGCTGTGGCAGGCAAATTAATTTGGGTTTCATGATTGTCCTAAAATAAGGTAATGAACAAATCTGCTGTTTAAAGCATGTTTAATTATCGCTTTGGGACGGGGATCGTGATATCCAAGTCTATCACAATATTATCAAAAATTCTTATGCCAGCCCCCTTCAACAGTTGAGAATTTGGGATCCTTGAGAAGTGTACAACATGGCCTGGGAGGTTACCTGATACTGCTGTGACCACGATGCATTTCTCCAACAGGGGAAACTTAAATGCTGTGGTCCATGGAACATATCCATCCGTTGCAGTCTGTGGGTCCGACCAGGGGGTCTTCTTACATCCCAAGCATGGCAACACTTCATCTGTTAACTTAACATTTTACTCTAGAAAGTGCCCTAGTGAATTAAGGGGTGTTTCCTTGGCCTTCACCTATTTGATGCGTCCCCTGACTTGAGACGCCACAAATCATTTTATGATAATTCATTTTCTTGAACTGTGCCTATAAGCCCTTTGGGGAAAAAGGACTGAGAATGTTTTCTGACTGCCCTGCCTAAATTTTTGTCAGGAAAATAGAAAGTCCTTCCATGAGCCATGAAGACCATCTCACCCCAGGAATGACATAGGGGGGGCTCACGCAATGTTCACACTTATGTACATATACCTTTGATATGTTTTGTTCGTCCCTTACAAGTCCATAACGTTTTCTGGGAAATTTACTGGCATAAATTTCCAGAAATCCGTTCAGGGCCGAGTGTAAGGGAGGACATTTGACTAATTATATATTTATAAATATATATGGCTGTTTTACTAACCACAGGTATGGATAAGCCCTCATGTATTCAACAACAATGTATTCTAAGCAATACATATGTATATATAGCCACACTAGTGACACGAATAATGTAGTTATATTCACTCAAGCACTCCACGTATATATATACATATATACATATATGTATCACATTCACATGTATCTACATTTGTATTCTTGTAAACTTAGAATCTTTGGTCAAGCCTTTCCGGCTAGAATAGAGAAAGGAACTTCCGCTAATTCAGCAAAAGCAATTATGAATTCAAGGATCCAATTAAGTTCCTAAGCTTTGAGGATCACACACTAGCAATTAACGTGTGTCCAAGGCGTACCAGGGAGGCCTTATCTCAGCGTCTGGGGTTTATAACTGTCAAATGTCCAAGGACATAAGGATGATCCTACCCTCCCTGCCTGTGAGGGGAGGAGATCAAACGTACCAGTTAGAACTTTTAGGCAAGTGTCAGGAATACAAAATAAATGACCAAAGATGTCAATTAGTGTTTGATGCATGTAACAAATGTATATGACGTAAATTCTGATGGGCGGAGGGGGAAAAAGTGCTGGAAAAACCTTATAAAAATATCTCCTTTCGTTTTCTGGGTGGACTTCTCACCACCAAAAAGTGTGGAAGTGCCCTGATTGATCAATCAATAAATTCTTTTCTCGTCTCCTGAGACTCAGACTTGGTCTTTTGCAGCCCATGAAGCGCAGGCACGCTGGCACGGGACCCTCATAAATTTAAATTCCTTACAGTTGCACAGCCCAGCAGAGCCCACCCACCCATCTGGTACTTTAAGGTCAAGATTTAAGCTCACATGAGGAAGGAAACTCCTTCCAGTTCTCTCACCCAGGTCTGTCCCCCTCCCCCCAAATCCTCCTCTAACCCCGGCATATGTGTGTGTGTGTGTGTTTCATTGTATAAGCAAGCAGGCGGAGATCTGGCTCTAACACTGCGGCAGGTGTGAAGGGCGAGCGTTGGAGGAGGCAACGGGCCTGCTGGAGTGGACATGGAGGAGATGGAGCAGGAAGTCTGGGCTTCTCGAGCAACCCACAGCCTGACACACGCATGCCAGGAGGGGGAGGCGGGAGCAGTGGGAGGGAGGAGGAGGAGGGCACCGTCGCCGCTGGGGAGGGGCTGGGTGTGGGGGAGGAAGGAGAGGAGGAGAGGTAAAGCAACCCGGTGGGAGGGCTGGAGGGTGCGCGCCAAGCCAAGGGTTCCTCCGCCCGCTCCAGGCGAGGGCCATGGCTGTCCAAGGCAGTTCCTGGGTGGCTGCTGAAGGGATGGCCACCTCCGCGTTGGGGCGATCGGGTGGCGGGAGAAGCGGGAGGGAGGCTCCGGGGCCCTTTCCGTGCCGCCTGCCCTCCAGGTTCCAGCAGAGCGTGTCTTGTGGCGGTGGCGGCCGTCCAGATTACACAAGTGTGCTTTTGGGGGGGGTGCCGCCAATACATCTCACCCCTCCCCTGCCCCGCCGACCCCTTACGAAGCAGGCCACGAACGGCTCCGACGGTTCCGAGGCAGAGCCCGCCCACCCACCGGGCGCGGTGTCTCGGTTTCTAAGACAATCAGAAATGCAGTGGAACCCCAATTTAAAAGCAGCTCAACGACTTAAGAGCAATTCAATTTAAGAGCAGAAAACTGTTGGTGTTTTAACTGCCGCCTTGCAAATTTTAGGTACGGTCTGCTCGACTTACAATTTTTTCCCCATTTTTTTATTTTTGAACTTATTTTTTCAATTTTTTAGATACGTGCCCCGACTTAAGAGTAGTTCGACTTAAAAGCATGCATTCGCTATGGGGTAGTATATAAGCAGAACACTTTGCTAACTTAGGGCCTTTTTACACGACCCCTAAGATCTGCTGGCCTCTTAAATTTGGACCAGAGAGCTTAGGGGTTCCTCGCTCTCCCTCTGTCCCCAACCCCCTCCGCACTTCCTGGTTGCAGACTTCCCCAATAAATATTTGGTCTCCATTTTACCAGAAGTGTACTTTTGTAGATTGCAAAATCTATCTGAAGAGGACTAGCATTACCCCTTTACTAATTCATTTTAGAAGATGAAATTATAGTATTAAAGGACCAGTGGCATACGTGAAGAGGCCAAGATAAGAGGCAAGGTTTCCTTTGATGGAAAACAAAGTTCATGCTCCACAAGGGGGTATAGGTGGAACCATTTTCATAGCAGCACCATTGTCTCTCACGTTCTTCCCTTGGAACACGCTGTGAAATGTAAGTTCTGAAAATCTTTTCTTGCTTCGAAGAAAAGAAGCGGCAGCAGTTAGGAGATAAAAATAGATGCCTTGGCCCCTTTCTGAAACGAAATTTTGTGTTGGTGACAAAATAGCGATGTGAGAAGTGTGATCTTTCCAATCTACTATGCACTTTTATTTATTTTCCCCCCGTGTTTCATCCTACCCCTCCACGTGACCTGCTTTAGGTGCATAGGAGAAGGAATTTTCAAAACAAAGTGACTAAATAGTCATTTTTGAACATTAAAATTCTCAGTAGAATTTGAGCTGTGTGTCTTTGCAAGAGGTTGGACCAGATACAGTGGCACCTTGTATAAAGGAATCAATCCGTTCAAAATGGAATTCTGTTAAGCATTTTTTCCTTTATACAATTTTCCATAGGAAGGCATTGAAAACAGAGTAATCCCTCAACGTGACCATTTTGATGTTGTACGGATTTGCCCCATAGATGACTCTGTTAAGCAAATTTCCTCTATCTCCGGATTTTTTCCATGTTGTACAGATTTTATGTTACACAAACCGTTTGTTATATGAGGATCCACTGTAATTATATGACAATTATATGGCAGAATTGAACCTCTCCAACTTCCAGAATTTTCCAGCCAACTTGAGAAGAGAAGATTTATTTTTTAAATATTAGATTTATATCATGCCCATCTGGGCATTGTCAGATACCGAACAATACAGTGGTACCTCTGATAACAAATTTAATTCGTTCTCAGAGGCAATTTGTTATCTGAAAAGCTTGTTATCCGAAACATGGTTTCCCATTGAAATGAATGGGAAACCAATTAATCCGTTCCGGGGGTCCGAAAAAAGGCAACAAAGCTGGGGGGGGTGGGTCCAGACCTCTTTATAAAATGCACTTTAGAGGCTTGCAGTGCTGGAACACCCTCCAGAACATCCCCCTGCAGTGCAATGCAAACATGGAGAAGAGAAACCAGCAAGACTACCCCGGTCTGTTCCCGCCCAAAGTGCAATGGGGAAAAATGCAAACAAACAAGCAGGAAGAAAAATCCAACCCATTTTTGCCTGCTGAGCAATGAAAAAAGACTGCAAACACGGAGCAATGAAACCAGCAAGACTACCCCAGCCAAAAATGCAAATAAAAGCAGTGCAAATCTTAATAAAAGTTAGCTCCCTATCTTACCAAGTTCGAAAGGTCCCTCATGTGCCGTGCATCAAATCACGGCTCATTTTTTTCTAGGCTGCAGGCGGTCTCTTTGCTTTTAATACTCTTGGAAAGATCTGCTTGGCTGGAGGGAAAAAGACAGACAAGATCTGTGGAAGATGACTCAGCAAACGGAGGGGGAATGAACCCGGGAAGCTTGCCTGCTCCTTCTTCTGCTGGAGTTCTCCTGACAGTGGCTGAATGTGGTACAACAGGTTTTGTTGCGGTGTGCCCTCAAGTTGCCTGTGATTTATGGCGGCCCTATGAATGAGTGGCCTCCAAAATGCGCTGTCATTTACTGCCCTGCTTAGGTTCAAGGCGGTGGCTTCCTTTATTGAGTTGATCCATCTCACATCCATCTTCCTCTTTCCCTGCTGCTTCCCACTTTTCCCTATTTCATGGGTGTCCCACCCCCACCCCCCATCGCACATTTTGGCCAAAGCCGGATGGTCTCAGCTTTGTTATTTTTGCTTCAGGCTCTATTGGATCTAGGCTCTGCTTCAGAAGGAGTTACCCTAACTAAAACTGGACAATCCATTAAACACATACCCACACCCTGGATTCCTTGAGGGGTAAAGCCCTGCACCTTCCTTAGAATGCGGGCCAAGGTTTACGTACTTTGTTGTCTGGGCCAGGATCCCGTATCGTGTCTGCCTGTGGGACTCCCAAGGGCACGAGGTGCTGGCAAATTGCCCTAGCAAATCCTGCCGTTGCTCACGCTTAAATATTGATTGCGATGCCGACCAATGAATGGTGTCACAGCTGTGGCAGAGACACCTGGCTGGAAAAGCCTTAATAAAACCATGCCTTCTGGTTCCTAGTTCATTGCTCTATTGGCCATGCCACACTGGCTTCAAGCCCTAAGTTCCAACCACGGACACGTGGACCTCCTTCTGTATCCTGGAGATGGAAGCCAAGGTTTCAAGAGCACCCCCAGAAACTGCAAGATGAAATGAAGGCCAACATCGATGGATGGGTTTGGCGTTTATTATGAAGAAAGAAAGAAAAAGAAACCCGGATCATCTGTGTGGTCCCATGGCGTCTGCCTCCTTAAAAGCTGGATTTTCAAAGCGAGGCAAAAAATCCCCTACCTCTTGGGTAAGTCTTAGAAACCTCGCTTAAGGGAGCATTACTGGGTTTTCTCCCCCCCCCCAAAAAAAGCCCAGTGGCCGTGGGGACAGCATTTTTAGACACAGTTTATCTAGTAATTTAAACTGCTTTTCAAGGGACGTGAGACTGGGGCCGTAGTTGCAACCCTCATCCTTTCCTTCAGTTCCCCTCACTTCTCCCCAAAGCCGGGCTCCGGTTGCAGGGCAGGGCCCCTTGGGCTGGAGCATGGGTTGGCCTCCCTTGGAAACTCTGGGGCTTGGACCCAAAGGGCTTCAGCAAAGCTCACCTGGAGAGTTTGAATTCTCCTCCTCCTCCTCCTCCTCCTCCTCCTCTTTCAGGGGGTGAAGCGCTTCTGTGAGGGCGGCTACAACACACTGGTCTCCACCTGCGTTGGGGAAGAAGGGCTGGACCTCACGGTCTGTTTTGACGCTCAGAGAAGCCCCGTGCATCTCGTGCAGCGAATGCGCCGGAATGGACGCAAGCGCCGGGAGCGGGTCGTGGTCCTCCTCTCTGAAGGGAGGGAGGAGCGGGTGAGCCGTGGGGTAGAATGCCATTATACAAAACGATAGTAAGGCCCCACCTGGAGTATTGTGTACAATTCTGGTCTCCACATCTCAAAAAAAGACATAGTGGAACTGGAAAAGATGCAGAAGAGAGCGACTAAAATGATTACTGGGCTGGGGCACCTCCCTTATGAGGAAAGGCTAAAACATTTGGGCCTCTTTAGTCTGGAAAAAAAAGGCGCCTGAGGGGGAATATGATTGAGACGTACAAAATAATGCAGGGGATGAGTAAAGTGGACAGAAAGATCCTCTTCTCCCTCTCACAAATTACCAGAACTAGGGGACATACACTCAAATTGAGGGCTGGGAGAGTAAGAACAGACAAAAGAAAATATTTTTTTCACCCAGCACGTTGTTAGTCTGTGGAACTCCCTGCCACAGGATGTTGTGATGGCATCTGGCCTGGATGCCTTCAAAAGGGGATTGGACAGATTCCTGGAGGAAAAGTCTATCACAGGTTACAAACCCTGACCGAGATGTGTCATCTCCAGGCTTAAAACCGGGGTACTTCAAGGGCCAGATGCAGGGGAGTGGTATCAGGAGACAGATATCTAGTCTCATGCGCTCCTAGAGGCATCTGGTGGGGCCACTGTGAGCTACAGGAAGCTGGACTAGATGGGCCTTTGGCCTGATCCAACATGGCTCTTCTTATGTTCTTATGTTCTTATGCTGGTGGTGGGTTGGGGCTGGTGGTGAAGAGGGAGCTCCTTCTGCAGCCCCTGGTTCTGGTTTTCCTAAAGACTTAAGTTCCACCTTTGGAAAAGGCTACATATTATTTCCCTTCTCCATCTTTCCTTGGAAGGTTAGAAGGCTGAGTGAACCTCGTGCCCTTGACCTGAGCCTGGGATATAACTCAGGTTGTGGGCAGAGTCTTCACTGCAATGCTGCAGTTTAACCGCTGTGCCACAAATCTCCTGGTGCAAGGAGCAGAAATTTGCCTAACCAATAAGTGTAATTTAGGCAGTTACTTCACGTCTGTTTTGTCT
>JAPFRF010000001.1:212797298-212808053 GCA_029282475.1 Phrynocephalus forsythii
TTAAGCCTGGAGAATACACATCTCCATCATGGTTTGTCACCTGTGATGGACTTTTCCTCCTGGAATCTGTCCAATCCCCTTTTGAAGGCATCCAGGCCAGGTGCCATCACCACCACCTTGTGGCAGGGAGTTCCACATAGTAACAGCACGCTGAGTGAAAAAAATATTTTCTTTTGTCTGTTCTCACTCTCCCAACCCTCAGTTTGAGGGGATGTCCCCTAGTTCTGGTAATTTGTGAGAGGGAGAAGAGCGTCCCTCCATCCACCTTACTCATGCCCTGCATTATTTTGTATGTCTCAATCATATCCCCCCTTCAGGCGCCTTTTCTCCAGACTAAAGAGCCCCAAATGTTTTAGCCTTTCCTCATAAGGGAGGTGCCCCAGGCCAGTAATCATTTTAGTCGATCTATTCTGCATCTTTTCCAGTTCCACTATGTCTTTTTTGAGATGCGGAGACCAGAATTGTACACAATACTCCAGGTGGGGCCTTACTATCGTTTGGTATAATGGCATTATAATTTGTATAATGGCATTATACCCCACGGCTCACCCGCTCCTCCCTCCCTTCAGAGAGGAGGACCACGACCGGCTCCCGGCGCTTGCGTCCATTCCGGCCCATTCGCTGCACGAGATGCACGGGGCTTCTCTGAGCGTCAAAACAGGCAGTGAGGTCCAGCCCTTCTTCCCCAACGCAGGTGGAGACCTGTGTGTTTTAGCCGCCCCCACAGAAGCGCGTCACCCCCTGAAAGAGGAGGAGGAGGAGGAGGAGGAGGAGAATTCAAACTCTCCAGGTGAGCTTTGCTGAAGCCCTTTGAGTCCACGCCCCAGAGTTTCCAAGGGAGGCCAACCCATGCTCCAGCCCAAGGGGCCCTGCCCTGCAACCGGAGCCCGGCTTTGGGGAGAAGTGAGGGGAACTGAAGGAAAGGATGAGGGTTGCAACTACGGCCCCAGTCTCACGTCCCTTTAAAAGCATTTTAAATTACTAGATAAACTGTGTCTAAAAATACTGTCCCCACGGCCACTGGGCTTTTTTTGGGGGGGGGGGGAGAAAACCCAGTAATGCTCCCTTAAGTGAGGTTTCTAAGACTTACCCAAGAGGTAGGGAATTTTTTGCCTCGCTTTGAAAATCCAGCTTTTAAGGAGGCAGACGCCATGGGACCACACAGATGATCCGGGTTTCTTTTTCTTTCTTTCTTCATAATAAATGCCAAACCCATCCATCGATGTTGGCCTTCATTTCATCTTGCAGTTTCTGTGGGTGCTCTTGAAACCTTGGCTTCCATCTCCTGGATACAGAAGGAGGTCCACGTGTCCGTGGTTGCAACTTAGGGCTTGAAGCCAGCGTGGCATGGCCAATAGAGCAATGAACTAGGAACCAGAAGGTGTGGTTTTATTAAGGCTTTTCCAGCCAGGTGTCTCTGCCACAGCTGTGACACCATTGGTCGGCATCGCAATCGATATTTAAGCGTGAGCAACGGCAGGATTTGCTAGGGCAATTTGCCAGCACCTCGTGCCCTTGGGAGTCGCACATGCAGACACGATACAGGATCCTGGCCCAGACAACAAAGTACGTAAACCTTGGCCCACATTCTAAGGAAGGTGCAGGGCTTTACCCCTCAAGGAATCCAGGGTGTGGGTATGTGTTTAATGGATTGTCCCGTTTTAGTTAGGGTATCTCCTTCTGAAGCAGAGCCTAGATCCAATAGAGCCTGAGGCAAAAATAACAAAGCTGAGACCATCCGGCTTTGGCCAAACTGTGAGATGGGGGGGGGGTGGGACACCCATGAAATAGGGAAAAGTGGGAAGCAGCAGGGAAAGAGGAAGATGGATGTGAGATGGATCAACTCAATAAAGGAAGCCACCGCCTTGAACCTAAGCAGGGCAGTAAATGACAGCGCATTTTGGAGGCCACTCATTCATAGGGCCGCCATAAATCACAGGCAACTTGAGGGCACACCGCAACAAAACCTGTTGTACCACATTCAGCCACTGGCAGGAGAACTCCAGCAGAAGAAGGAGCAGGCAAGCTTCCCGGGTTCATTCCCCCTCCGTTCGCTGAGTCATCTTCCACAGGTCTTGTCTGTCTTTTTCCCTCCAGCCAAGCAGATCTTCCCAAGAGTATTAAAAGCAAAGATACCGCCTGCAGCCTAGAAAAAAATGAGCCGTGATTTGACGCACGGCACATGAGGGACCTTTCGAACTTGGTAGGACAGGGAGCTAGCTTTTATTAATCTTTGCACTGCTTTTATTTGCATTTTTATTTATTTATTTATTTATTTATTTATTTATTTATTTATTTATTTATTTTATATAGCTTGTATGCCGCCCACTACCCAAAGGTCTCCGGGCGGCTCACAATCAAAACAATTAAAACATCAAAATACAATAAAATTAGAACAATAAAAACCAGTAAATACAATAAATACAGTACATTAAAAGCACACCACTAAAAATTGCCATCAGGTCCCCCAATCATTAGTTAAAAAACTTTTGGAATAGGAAGGTTTTTACCTGGCACCGAAATGATATCAACGTCGGTGCCAGGCGAGGCTCATTTGGGAGGGCATTCCAAAGTCTGGGGGCAGTTCCTGAAAAAGCCCTATTCCTGCAAGCCATCCCCTTCACCTCCTTAAGGGATGGCTCTTTCAGGAGGGCTCTCTGACTAGATCTTAGTTGCCGGGTAGGTTCATATGGAAGGAGGCGGTCCTTCAGGTATCTAGGTCCTAAGCCGTTTAGGGCTTTATATGTCAAAACAAGCACTTTGAATTGGGCTCGGGCAGCAACTGGTAACCAGTGAAGGTTATACAGAATCGGCGTGATGTGTTCCTTGGTGGCCCTACCACTCACCAACCGTGCAGCACAATTCTGAACCAGTTGCAATCGCCGGACCGTCTTCAAAGGCAGCCCCACGTAAAGCGCATTACAGTAATCAATACGGGATGTTACGAGTGCATGCGTAACTGTCATAAGGCTCCGTTCATCTAGGTAGGGGCGCAGCTGGTATATATTCCGCAGCTGGAGAAAGGCACCCCTGGCCACCGAGTCCACCTGGGCTTCCAGAGTTAGACCGGGATCCAGGAGCACCCCGAAGCTACGGACCCTGTCCCTTAGGGGGAGTGCAACCCCATCCAGGACAGGGAAGTGGCCCTCTAGCCTGTCAGACGTAGCACCCACTAACAGCACTTCCGTCTTGTCTGGATTGAGTTTCAATTTATTAACCCTCATCCAGTCCATTATCTGGTTCAGACACAAGTTCAGAACAGAAACCGCCTCACCTGGATTGGTGGAGAACGAGAGGTAGAGCTGAGTATCATCAGCATATTGCTGACTCCTCAGCCCAAACCTCCTGATGACCTCTCCCAGCGGTTTCATGTAGATGTTAAACAGCATGGGGGATAGTATTGAGCCCTGTGGAACCCCATGACGTAAACGCCATGGAGCAGAGCTACTATCCCCCAGCACCACCTTCTGGACACGGTCAGCCAGGAAGGATTGGAACCACCATAAAACGGTGCCTCCAATTCCCAACCCGGCCAGCCTATCCAGAAGGACACCATGGTCGATGGTGTCGAAAGCCGCCGAGAGGTCCAGGAGTATCAACAGGGTTGCACTCCCCCTGTCTCTCTCCCGGCAAAGGTCATCGTACAGGGCGACCAAGGCAGTCTCTGTTCCGAAACCCGGCCTGAAACCAGATTGAAATGGATCCAGAAAATCCGTTTCATCCAGCAGCGCCTGGAGCTGTCCGGCCACCACCCACTCCAACACCTTGCCCAAATAAGGGAGGTTCGCTACTGGCCGGTAGTTGACCACCAGTCCTGGTTAGGTTTTTTTAGGAGTGGTCTAATTACTGCCTCTTTCAAGGCAGCAGGGACCACTCCCTCTCTTAAAGAGGCATTTACAACTTCCTGGACCCAGGTGCGAACCCCCTTGGCAGATCTTTCAATTAGCCAAGAAGGGCAAGGGTCGAGCAATGTGGTGGTGGAACGGACAGATCCAAGCACCCTGTCCACATCCTCGGGTTGATGAGTCATTATGGAAATATAAAAAAATATATATAGAATTATTGAATTGGGCACTAAACTTTAACCCCCTTAAAAGCCAGCCAGGGAGCCCAGTCCCCCAAGGACTGTGTTCATGGGTTTTCCGCCTACCTGATTCTTAGCCTCCAACTACCAGTGCCCCATTTTTCTCTCTCTCTCTCTTCTCCCTCCTTCCTCCCACTCCATCTACACATTTTAAACATGTCTCTGCTCTACCTAATGGCCCCTATATCTACCAACTGGGGCAAGAGAGTTATGGCACGAAGAACTGGTATCATGGCAGCACTACAGGACAAGCTACATCTTCTGGAAAGAATCCATTCTCCCCAAAGCTTCTGGCAGGTCCACCAGAGCCCCAGACCCAGATGTTATCACCGCCTGGGAAACATTCCATTATCACCTTCCTGCACTCACAAAAGACTGGCAAACTCCTTTGAATAATCCCATGGGTTTTCCTGCCTCACATTGACTCTGACAATAATCCTTCCTACCCCCTTCCCCCCCCCTCTTCTCTCTCTCTCTCTCTCTCTCTCTCTCTGTCTCTCTCTCTCTCTCTCTCTCACCCCAAATTCTGTCACCTAGCCCTTCTGCCTCTTTTGCCCATGTCCAACCTCACTATCTAACCCTTCCATTACCTTGCTCATCCCCAAACCCCAAAACTTGCAGCTAGAAGACAGGGCTTAGGCTGGGCAAAACTCTAAGTGAGAGATTGCTTGCCCCTGCCCCAACCAGCCAAAGGAATGGTTCTCAGCTATCAATCCCAAATGGTTAACAGTCCAGCCACATTACCTCCATAGAACCAGCACCCCCTTCCTCTATCCTACCAATCTCTCCCTTTTCCTTTCTTTCTGCCTCCTTCCTTCTTGGCCTTTCCTATCTCATTAAACCTAAGGACATTTCTCTGCTTTCTGGACCTAAGCCACCTTTCTGGGCAGCAAGAGGGGTTGCCAGCTTAACTGAAGGAAAAAGGGATTCCCCCTTCCTCTCCCCTTCACCCTCCCTTCTTCTATTCCTATCTTCCATCCACTCTCCTACCGTCTCTCTCTCTCTCTCTTGGGCACGCTTACACGTGTGCCCACCCTGTCCCCTGGCTCTCACACTCTCACATTTGGGGCAAGGGAAGATCAGAACAAGAAGAAAGAAAATGGCAACCTTGCAGGCTGGCAGAGTTGTCTGGAAACTTCCATCTTCATCAAGGACCCCGTATCTCAGCAGCTGTTCTTCAGAAAATCAACATTTCTGTCTGCAAACCCAGATTGTCATCAAAGCCTGAGGACACTCTCCACTGTTTCATTTACACCTGGGAAGGACTTGTATGCTCATGTTTACAGTTTCTGTAACCACCAAATCACTCATATGCAATTCCATAAGAGTTTACATCCTTGTGCCTTTACACCCCTTGTATCTTTCAATGTAACCCTACAATGGCTTGTATCTCTGTGCACTCAAATAATTGTGTTTCCCCAAATGCTTGTGCGTGATCCCATCAGCCCTTCCTGCCCCCACTGGTTTTGATAATTGCTCCCTCTCACCCACTATTGACTTACTGATCTCTTCTGTTTATCGACATCTGGGAAACAAAACCACACTCCCTGCCTATTGTGTCCCCTTGCCCAAACCCATTAACATTTGCCTAAGCCCCTGACAGCTGCCAGGGACCACCCAGAACTGCCCCCAACCAACCCCCAACCCCTTCTGATTGGGTCATTTGAACTGCCCCTGACCAATCTCTGGGATTGGCGCCGCCCAGGGAAAGGAAGGAGGCAAAAGTCAATAAAAGTTGGAACCCTTTGTGTGTTCTGGGTCGACATGTTAGCCCGGTTGGAAGGCAGATGTCCACCTGCTGATTTTATTGGTACCAAATAAAATCAGTATTCCTCGGATTTCTCGCGTTGGATCTTTATTGGCTTCTTGTGGGATTCAGCGGACTTCAGTGGGGCTAGCCCATCTGAAAATAATTTTTAAAACCCTATTTTGGGACATAACAGCACGGCGGGAGCTGGCGGGGTCCGGCTAGGAGTTTTTTCCGGACGTGCCCCTCCAGCAGCTCCTGTGACTTGGCAGATAGAAAGCAGATCCTGAGACCCGCTGGGGGCGCAGGAGCTTGGGAAGGGCGTTCTCCATCCTCTTCACCAGAAGAAGAAGAAGCCGAACCCCAGACGGCGGTCACTGAGTCTAGGGAGGCGGTTGATGATGACCAGGTGACCCTGTGAGGATGGGAAAGGGGTCAGACAAACCAAGGAAGCCAGTGAGGGGCCAAGAAGGGTCTCCTCCAGGTCCAGGGCCATGTGGGCACTCACATCCCGTTTCTTTAAACCCTTAGTTGCCACTCAGTCCATGACAACACCATTCCCCCGGTTTCTGCAACTCTGTTGTTAGAACTATTGCAAAGCAGGCTGCAGGGCCTTTTAAACATCACATAAGAACATAAGGACAGCCTTGTTGGAACAGGCCACCACAGCCCATCCAAAACCTGCATTCTGTCTCACACAGCGGCTCACCATTGGCTTCAGGGGATTCCCCAGCAGATATCCTCACCTGCTTATGATTAGCCACAAAGCACCTCTGGGTTCACCGGGCAACCGCTGCCTGGGCTGTCTCCATCGTCCCATCCCATCTTTGAAATATTGTATGTTTAAGCTGACTTTGTCTGTTTTTGAAGGTTTTATCAAGAACAGGAATGTTGGATGGAAAGTTGCTGCAAACACCAGCTAATACTAGTTACCATAGAATAGCAGATGTGTAAAGAAGAACCTTTGGAGGCCCATAACTCACAGGGTCAGCATAAGAACCTAAGAAGATCCCTGCTGGATCAGGCCAAAAGCCCATCTAGTCCAGCTTCCTGTCTCTCACAGTGGCCCCAAGAGATGTGTCTGGGAGCGCACGAGTGGTCTCTTCATACCACTCCCCTGCATCTGGCCCTTGAAGTACCCTGGTTTTAAGCCCGGAGAACACACATCTCCATCATGGTTTGTCACCTGTGATAGACTTCTCCAGGAATCTGTCCAATCCCCTTTTGAAGGCATCCAAGCCAGGTGCCATCACCACATCCTTGTGGCAAGGAGTTCCACAGAGTAACAACACACTGGGTGAAAAAAAATTTTCTTTTGTCTGTTTTCACTCTCCCAACCTTCAGTTTGAGGGGATGTCCCCTAGTTCTGGTATTTTGTGAGAGGGAGAAAAGCGTCCCTCCATCCACCTTACTCATGCCCTGCATTATTTTGTACATCTCAATCATATCCCCCCTCAGGCGCCTTTTTTCCAGACTAAAGAGCCCCAAATGCTGTAGCCTTTCCTCATAAGGGAGGTGCCCCAGCCCAGCAATCATTTTAGACGCTCTCTTTTGCACCTTTTCCAGTTCCACAATGTCTTTCTTGAGATGCGGTGAGGTACGCATCCAGGCCAGGTGCCATCACCACATCCTTGTGGCAGGGAGTTCCACAGAGTAACAACATACTGGGTGAAAAAAATATTTTCTTTTGTCGGTTCTCACTCTCCCAACCCTCACTTTGAGGGGATGTCTCCTAATTCTGGTAATTTGTGAGAGGGAGAAGAGCGTCCCTCCATCCACTTTACTCATGCCCTGCATTATTTTGTACGTCAGAATCATATCCACCCTCAGGCACCTTTTTTCCAGACTAAAGAGCCCCAAATGCTGTAGCCTTTCCTCATAAGGGAGGTACCCCAGCCCAGCAATCATTTTAGTCGCTCTCTTTTGCACCTTTTCCAGTTCCACAATGTCTTTCTTGAGATGCGGTGAGGTACGCATCCAGGCCACGTGCCATCACCACAACCATGTGGTAGGGAGTTCCACAGAGTAACAACACACTGGGTGAAAAAAAACATTTTCTTTTGTCTGTTCTCGCTCTCCCAACCCTCAGTTTGAGGGGAAGTCTCCTAGTTCTGGTAATTTGTGAGAGAGAGAAGAGCGTCCCTCCATCCACTTTACTCATGCCCTGCATTATTTTGTACATCTCAATCATATCCCCCCTCAGGCGCCTTTTTTCCAGACTAAAGAGCCCCAAATGCTGTAGCCTTTCCTCATAAGGGAGGTACCCCAGCCCAGCAATCATTTTAGTCGCTCTCTTTTGCACCTTTTCCAGTTCCACAATGTCTTTCTTGAGATGCGGAGAGGTACGCATCCAGGCCAGGTGCCATCACCACATCCTTGTGGCAGGGAGTTCCACAGAGTAACAACACACTGGGTGAAAAAAATATTTTCTTTTGTCTGTTCTCACTCTCCCAACCCTCAGTTTGAGGGGATGTCTCCCAGTTCTGGTATTTTGTATGAGAGAGAAGAGCGTCCCTCCATCCACTTTACTCATGCCCTGCATTATTTTGTACGTCTGAATCATATCCCCCCTCAGGCGCCTTTTTTCCAGACTAAAGAGCCCCAAATGCTGTAGCCTTTCCTCATAAGGGAGGTCCCCTCCAGCCCATTAATCATTTTAGTCGCTCTCCTTTGCACCTTTTCCAGTTCCACAATGTCTTTCTTGAGATGCGGTGAGGTACGCATCCAGGCCAGGTGCCATCACCACATCCTTGTGGCAGGGAGTTCCACAGAGTAACAACACACTGGGTGAAAAAAATATTTTCTTTTGTCAGTTGTTACTCTCCCAGCACTCAGTTTGAGTTTATGTCCCCTAGTTCTGGTATTTTGTGAGAGGGAGAAGAGTGTCCCTCCATCCACTTTACTCATGCCCTGTATTATTTTGTACGTCTGAATCATATCCCCCCTCAGGCGCCTATTTTCCAGATTAAAGAGCCCCAAATGCTGTAGCCTTTCCTCATAAGGGAGGTCCCCTCCAGCCCAGTAATCATTTTAGTCGCTCTCTTCTGCACCTTTTCCAGTTCCACAATGTGTTTTTTGAGATGCGGTGAGGTACGCATCCAGGCCAGGTGCCATCACCACATCCGTGTGGCAGGGAGTTCCACAGACTAACAACATGCTGGGTGAAAAAAATATTTTCTTTTGTCTGTTCTCACTCTCCCAACCCTCAGTTTGAGGGGATGTCTCCTAGTTCTGGTAATTTGTGAGAGGGAGAAGAGCGTCCCTCCATCCACTTGACTCATGTCCTGCATTATTTTGTACATCTCAATCATATCCCCCCTCAGGCGCCTTTTTTCCAGACTAAAGAGCCCCAAATGCTGTAGCCTTTCCTCATAAGGGAGGTGCCCCAGGCCCGTAATCATTTTAGTCGCTCTCCTTTGGCCATCGAGCCCAACCTCCCTCCTCAAGGCAGGAATCCAGATCAAAGCAGAGCCAACAGGTGGTGGTCTGGAGACTTCGGCTGCATTGTTCGTGTTTTCATTCATATATACAGTAGACCCTTGTATAACAAACAGTTTGTATAACATAAAATTTGTACAACATAAAAAATTCCGGAGATAGGAGAGATTTGCTTAACATAATTGCCTGTGGGGCAAATCTGTACAACATAAAAATGGGATCACTCTGTTTTCAATGCATTCCTATGTGAAATTTGTATAAAGGAAATTTGCTGAACACAATTTCATTTGGAACGAATTAATTCCTTTATACAAGGTACCACTGTATTTGACCTGCATGGCATTTTCCGTAGGGGAATTCATGGCACGTGTTGCTTCACCCAGAAACCACTAGATGGACTCGAAACCTGTGCTATGTTAACTATGTGCTCCAGATTACTCCTCCAAGGCTTCGCTGTAGAAAGAAAGAAAGAAAGAAAGAAAGAAAGAAAGAAAGAAAGAAAGAAAGAAAGAAAATGATTTCTGAGAGTTAGAAGGGTTTTGTTGCGTGACAATAGTTACTACAGGATGCCTTGTTTCGGAAAAGGCAGCGGGACAGAAGAATGACAAGGGAAAACACCGCCCCAGCACCGGGTACAAGATTGTATATGTCACACTTAGACCCCGTTTAAGGGGCGTGGTCGCGACAATTTTCTGTAGTTGCACAACGGACATGAAGTAACTTTTTTTTGTACCACTCCTAAACGCAACACATACAGAGAGAAAACAGACGTAAAGTAACTGCCTAAATTACACTTATTGGTTAGGCAAATTTCTGCTCCTTGCACCAGGAGATTTGTGGCACAGCGCTTAAACTGCAGCACTGCAGTGAAGACTCTGCCCACAACCTGAGTTATATCCCAGGCTCAGGTCAAGGGCACGAGGTTCACTCAGCCTTCTAACCTTCCAAGGAAAGATGGAGAAGGGAAATAATATGTAGCCTTTTCCAAAGGTGGAACTTAAGTCTTTAGGAAAACCAGAACCAGTGGCTGCAGAAGGAGCTCCCTCTTCACCACCAGCCCCAACCCACCACCAGCATAAGAACAGAAGAACAGAAGAAGAGCCATGCTGGATCAGGCCAAAGGCCCATCTAGTCCAGCTTCCTGTATCTCACAGTGGCCCCACCAGATGCCTCTGGGAGCGTATGAGACTAGATCTCTGTCTCCTGATCCCACTCCCCTGCATCTGGCCCTTGAAATACCCCGGTTTTAAGCCTGGAGATGACACATCTCGGTCAGGGTTTGTAACCTGTGATAGACTTTTCCTCCAGGAATCTGTCCAATCCCCTTTTGAAGGCATCCAGGCCAGATACCATCTCATTTGCACCTTTTCCAGTTCCACAATGTGTTTCTTGAGATGCGGTGAGGTACGCATCCAGGCCAGGTGCCATCACCACCTCCTTGTGGCAGGGAGTTCCACAGACTAACAACGTGCTGGGTTAAAAATTA
>JAPFRF010000001.1:212816834-212858587 GCA_029282475.1 Phrynocephalus forsythii
CTTCTGAGCTCTTCACAATCTTCTGGTTTTTACCACATGGAAAAGTTTTGTGTCATCTGCAAACTTGGCCACCTCACTGTTTATCCCTGTCTCCAGGTCATTTATGAACAGATTGAAAAGCACCGGTCCCAGGACCGAGCCCTGGGGCACACCGCTTTTCACTTTCCATTGTGAAAATTTCCCATTGACACCTACTTTTGTTTCCGGGATCTCAACCAGTTCTCAATCCATAAGAGGACCTGCCCTCTTATCCCCTGACTATGCAATTTTCTCAGCAGCCTTTGGTGAGGGACTGTGTCAAAAGCCTTTGAAAATCCAGATAGACTATATCCACCGGTTCACCCAAATCCACGTGCCTGTTGACCTTTTCAAAAATTCTAAAAGGTTTGTAAGACAAGATTTACCCTTACAGAAGCCATGCTGATTTTCTCAGCAAGGTTTGTTCTTTTATGTGTTTTAAGATTTTCTTTGGATGAGGCCTTCCACCATCTTCCTGGGACAGATGTAAGGCTAACTGCCTGTAGTTTCCTGGGTCCCCTCCTTCCTTTTTTAAAAATTGGTGTGACATCCGCTATCCTCCAGTCCTCCGGCACTGTGGCCGCTTTTAAGAGACAAGTTGCATATTACCGTTAAGAGATCTGCAATTTCATTTCTCAGTTCCCTAATAACCCTTGGGTGGATGCCATCTGGGCCCGGACTTGTTAATCCTCAATTTATCAATTAGTCCTAAAACCTCCTCTCTTTTACCTGTATTTGATTTAATTCTTTAGTCAAGAGGGGCGGCTCAGGCAGCGGAATCCGCCAAGGTCCTCTGTCGTGAAGACAGACGCAAAGAACTCGCTCAATTTCTCTGCAATGTCCAAGTCCTCCTTAACCTCCCCTTTTCCTCCTCACCATCCAGAGGCCCAATTGGTTCTCTGGCAGGTTTTCTACTTCTAACATATTTAAAGAAGCTTTTATTATTACCCTTTATATTGCTAGCCATGCGTTCTCAAAGTCTTTCTTTGCCTCCCTTATCATCTTTTTACATTTCTTTGCCAGAGTTTGTGTTCCTTTTTATTTTCCTCATTTGGGGAGGATTTCCATTTACAGAAGGACCTCTCCTTGTGCTTTAGAGCCTCTCTAACTCCACTCGTTAACCATGCCGGTGTCCTCTTGACTTAAATGAGCTCTTCTTTCTTTGTGGTATGCACTTGTGCTGGGCCTCTATTATTGTTGTTTTAAACAGGCTCCATGCACTCTGAAGAGATTGGATTCTTCTAACCCTCCCCTTCAGTTTCTCTCTAACTAGTTTCCTCATCTGAGGGAAGTTTGCCCTTCGAAAATCAAGGGTTTTTATGTCTGATTTGGTTGACACTCTTCCTCCGACATGCATGGCAAAGGTAATTGCAGCATGGTCACTGTTCCCAGAGGCTCAGTGACATTCACATCCCTGACGAGGTCCTGAGTATCACACAATATTAGATCTAGAGTTGCCTGTTCTCGGGTGGGCTCCATGACAAGTTGCTCTAAGGCACAGTCATTCAGCAAGTCGAGAAACCCAGTTTCTCTTTCTTGCCCGAGCTCGCATTGGCCCAGTCAATGTGGGGATAATTAAAGTCCCCCATGATTACTATCCTATCCTCTTAGCCACCTCCATGATTTCTCTCCTCATTTCAAGGTCCCCTCAAGTTTTTGATCTGGTGGACGATAGAATACTCCAACTATCACATCACTCTTTGACCTGGTAGTTTAATGATGTGTTCTCATCTTCTCCAACCTCATTCCCGAGATGAGGTGTTCCACACAGCTCCTGGGTCGGCTTTCCCCCAGTTATCAGTTTAAAAGCTGCTCTGCTGCCTTTTGAGGTTGAGTGCCAGCAATCTGGTCCCATCATGATTCAAGTGCAACCCATCCCTCCTGAAGAGGCTTGGCTTGTCCCAAAATGTTCTCCAGTTCCTGACAAATCTAAAGCCCTCCTTCGACACCATCGCCTCATCCATGCATTGAGGCTTCTGAGTTCTGCCTGCCTGGCGGGACCTGCACGAGGAACAGGTAGCACTTCTGAAAATGCTACCTTGGAAGCCCGGGACTTCAATCTTCTACCTAGCAACCTGAATTTGGCTTCCAAGACTGACCGCTTGGCCTTCCCGACATCATTGGTACCGACGTGTACCATGACCACTGGCTCCTTCCCCAGTTCTCTTCTTAACAAGCTATCTATATTTCTGGTGATGTCTGCAACCTTTGCACCCGCAGGCAAGTGACCATCCGGTTATCAAATTGTTAAAATGAAATGGCTTCAAATGCTAAATGAAGAAAAACATTGAAACTTCTTTGACAGTTGGCTGGTTTTTGGCATCCGCTGGGCACTTTGGAACCGACAGCGTGCAGATACTGCGTTCCTACTGTAGGTGGATAAAAATAAGAGTGCACTTGAGCATGTGCAGAAAAGTGTCATCTTCTATGTAGCTCTGCACTGGGCTATTCTCTCTTCCCCTAAATCCTTTCCCCTGCCCCTTGCGGGAGAAGGAAAGGCCTCCCGGACAAAGGACTACCTGGAAGAGCAGCAGCCACTGCTGCTCCGCTGCCCACCCCTTGGCAAGAGGCCCGGTCCACCTTGGGGTTCTGCCCGCCAGGGAAGTGGGCGTCCAGAACAAGGGCCACCATGGACACCAGCCTGGGGGCTGCCTCCAAGGAGTAGACCTTTCGGAGGAAGATGGTACAGGAGGAGAGCAGGATCCTGAGCCAGAAGTCCTGGCTGGAGATCCGGCCGACGGCCCCCCACGTGGGATGTCCAGGAGGTGTGTTGGACGGAACTGGGCCACTGCTCTGAGCAAGACCTCCACCTGGTGGAAGGAGGGCGTCCAAGCTCAAGGGGAGAAGAAAATGCCCTTTGGAGGCCAAGCTGGCATTGAGGAAGGCATGGAGAACCCCAGGAGGAGGAGGAGGAGGAGGAGGAACTGACTTGATTTCAGAGGAAACAGAGAAGCCTTCCAGATCCATACCTGGTCCAAACGTAGGGAGCGCCCTGTGGATCGCCCATGATGGCACGCCGGTCTGTGTCTTGATGGTGGCCCGGCCAGCTGTTTTCCCCGGACGTGCCCCTCCAGCAGGTCCTGAGATTTGGCCGATAGGAAGCAGATCCTGCGAGCCGCTGGGGGCGCAGGAGGTTCACCAGAAGAAGAAGAAGCTGAACCCCAGACGGCAGTGATGGAGTGCATGGAGGAGGAGGAGGAGAACGACGACGACGACCAGGTGACCCTGTGAGGATGGGAAAGGGGTCAGATGCACCAAGGAAGCCAGTGAGGGGCCAAGAAGGGTCTCTTCCAGGTCCAGAGGCCCAGAGGATTTCCAGGGCCAAGTGGGGATCTTACAGTCCCTGAAGCCTTCCATGATGGGAGGACATGGAAAACAAATGGGAAAGAGATGGTTGCAATCCTTAGCAAGGAGCCGGGATAAAGCAACAGTAAAAAAAAATCCTGCCCTACAAACATGCTGGATAATTAAGCAATAGGAAGCCTTACAAAGCCTTTGCCCAAGTGGTTGGAAGCCCCTAATACCCAGCGGAGAGATAATTTGGCTGTCGTTCTTTGGGATGAGAAGGTGCTCAAGAAAAGATCACCTGCGCTCGGAGTGGTATCTGCACATGTGATGATGCCTCCTTCTGTTCTTCTCCCGGTCCACTCTGACTTTTGTGGGAGGAGGAAGCTGCCAGAGGAAAACAAGAGAAGCAGCAGATCTGAGCTCCCACAGGATCTCATATCCAGCCCAGCTCCCCTCTGATCCCAATCCTTTTTGTGTCTGTGTGTGTGTGTGTGTGTACAAATGCCCCCAGACAGACACAGGGCCGAATCCAGGTGGATGTTTACAGACTGGTCGCGTCTTTTTGGTTGGTGAGCCCAAGAAGGGCTCAAATTACTTCCCCTTCAAGCAGTTGGTTGTCCATCTTCTGTTTGCCATGCGGTTCTATCACGTGCCCCCCCCCTCCCCAGGGAGTGGGCACAGGAGGCCTGTAGGGCTCCCTTCGGCCTTCCTGTCTCCTCTCTTAAAGGCTGGCCAGATTCCTGTTCAAGGGAGTTGAGCGCGTAAGTTAAACAGAGAAAGAAAAGGATGAAAGGCCAGAAGGCCTGGCTGGAGATGCGGCCGATGCCCCCCCATACACACACACACACACGTGGGATGTCCAGGAGGTGTGTTGGACGGAACTGGGCCACCGCTCCGAGCAAGACCTCCACCAGGCGGAAGGAAGGCGCCCAAGCTCAAGGGAAGAAGAAGTCGCCCTTTGGAGGCCAAGCTGGCACTGAGGAAGGCATGGAGAACCCCAGGAGGAGGAGGAGGAAGAGGAGGAGGAAGAGGAGGAACTGACTTGATCTGAGAGGAAGCAGAGAACCCTCCCAGATTCATACCTGGTCCAAAAGTAGGGAGCGCCCTGTGGGACGCCCATGATGGCACGGCGGGAGCTGGCGGGGCCCGGCTAGGAGTTTTTTCCGGACGTGCCCCTCCAGCAGCTCCTGTGACTTGGCAGGGAGGAAGCGGATCCTGAGACCCGCTGGGGGCACAGGAGCTTGGGAAGGGCGTTCTCCATCCTCTTCACCAGACGAAGAAGAAGCCGAACCCCAGACGGCAGTCACGGAGTCTAGGGAGGCGGTTGATGACGACCAGGTGACCCTGTGAGGATGGGAAAGGGGTCAGATGCACCAAGGAAGCCAGTGAGGGGCCAAGAAGGGTCTCCTCCAGGTCCAGGGCCATGTGGGGAATCACATCCCGTTTCTTTAAACCCTTAGTTGCCACTCTGTCCGTGTCAACACCATTCGCCCGGTTTCTGCAACTCTGTTGTTAGAACTATGGCAGAGCAGGCTGCGGGGCCTTTTAAACATCACATAAGAACATAAGGACAGCCTTGCTGGAACAGGCCACCACAGCCCATCCAAAACCAGCATTCTGTCTCACACAGCGGTGGCTCACCATTGGCTTCAGGGTCTTCCTAAGCAGATGTCTTCACCTGCTTACGATTCCCTGCAAATGGCACTGAGAGAGATCCTGCCTCTCTCTCCAACCTGGAGGTTGGCCTTAGGCATCCCATAATGATCACATCACAGGATTGTGAAATCGATTGTTAATCACTCTGGCCAACATGACCCTACCCTCTTGCATTAAATAGCACCTTAGTGGATAATCGTGAGTTATGTCACAATCCTGGGATGTCACTTACACCTTTTTTTTTAAAAAAAGAAAGAAAGAAATGGAGAGGCATGAAAATGAAAGAATTACAGTTGGAGCCCCATATCTACTGGCGATTGGCTCCAAACCCATCCAAACTGTAGATTTCAGTATCTTTCTCTGTTTCTCATCGTAAAAGGGGAAAAATCAAACTATTTTAGTTACATTGACAGAAGTGGCCTCTACAAGGGGCCACAGACCATATTATGTATTCTTCACTAGCCACTATAGATAGCAAGGTCTCTGGCTCCCTCAAGTGCCTGGTTTTCATCTTTATTTACGATCTTTCTATTAATTTATTGGGTTTCTATACTGCCATCCGGCAGCAGGGGCACTCTGGGTGGTTTACAACAATAATACAAGTACCCAAGAAAAGAGGTGGTTCTGCAAACACATTTAGAAATAGTTTTTCTAGATCTTTTTCCCTTGTAATGCTTTCAGTATTTTCAGACCGTAGATCAATGAAACCAAGGTCACTGATCTTGTAGTTTCTGAAGTCTTCCTCGACTGCAGAGCATGGAAAATGAAAGAGAGGAGCCAGGATATAGCAACAGTAAAAACAAAATGCCTGGCCTGCAAACAGTTTAGTTACTTAAGCAATAGGAAGTCTCCCAAGGCGTTTGCCCAAGTGGTGGGAAGCCCCTAATACCCAGCGGAGAGATAATTTGGCTGTCATTCCTTGGGATGTTGGGATGACAAGGTGTTCAAGAAAAGATGACCTGCGCTTGGAGTGGTGTTTGCATGTATGATGCCTCCTTCGGTTCTTCTCCCGGTGCGCTTTGACTTTTGTGGGAGGAGGAAGCTGCCAGAGGAAAACAAGAGAAGCAACAGATCTGAGCACCCACAGGATCTCATATCTAGCCCAGCTCCCCTCTGATCCCAATCCTAAGAACATAAGAACCTAAGAAGAGCCCTGCTGGATCAGGCCAAAGGCCCGTCTAGTCCAGCTTCCTGTATATCTCACAGTGGCCCCACCAGATGCCTCTGGGAGCACACGAGACTAGATCTCTGTCTCCTGATACCACTCCCCTGCATCTGGCCCCTGAAGAACCCCGGTTTGAAGCCTGGAGATGACAGATCCCCATCATGGTTTGTAACCAGTGATGGAATTTTCCTCCAGGCATCTGTCCAACCCCCTTTTGAAGGCATCCTGACCTGGACTTGACGTTCTTTTAACATCCATATTATGCTCAACACAGCGAGAACCAGATACATGAGGACCAAGAGCAGAGCCATGGTCCTGATGTGGCGCTGGTGAAAAATTCACCTGCTCTGAAAGCCAGGCTCCAGGCTGGGGGATTTTTAAGGCACCTCTGGTGACCTCACGCCGGCATCACAAAAGGTCCTTTGCCCCCGAAAACAAGGCACCTCTGGGTTCACCGGGCAACCGCTGCCTGGTCTGCCTCCATGGTCCCGTCCCATCTTTGAAATATTGTATTTTTATGTTGACTTGCAAACACCAGCTAATACTAGTTTCCATACAATAGCAGATGTGTAAAGAAGGGAACTTTTGGAGACAAATAACACACAGGGTCAGCATAAGAACCTAAGAAGATCCCTGCTGGATCAGGCCAAAAGCCCATCTAGTCCAGCTTCCTGTCTCTCACAGTGGCCCCAAGAGATGCGTCTGGGAACGCACGAGTGGTCTCTTCATACCACTCCCCTGCATCTGGCTCTTGAAGTACCCTGGTTTTAAGCCCGGAGATCACACATCTCCCTCATGGTTTGTCACCTGTGATGGACTTTTCCTCCAGGAATCTGTCCAGTCCCCTTTTGAAGGCATCCAGGCCAGGTGCCATCACCACATCCTTGTGGCAGGGAGTTCCACAGAGTAACAACACACTGGGTGAAAAAATTCTTTTGTCTGTTCTCACTCTCCCAACCCTCAGTTTGAGTGGATGTCCCCTAGTTCTGGTAATTTGTGAGAGGGAGAACAGCGTCCCTCCATCCACTTTACTCATGCCCTGCATTATTTTGTACGTCTGAATCATATCCCACCTCAGGCGCCTTTTTTCCAGACTAAAGAGCCCCAAATGCTGTAGCCTTTCCTCATAAGGGAGGTGCCCCAGGCCCGTAATCATTTTAGTCGCTCTCCTTTGGCCATCGAGCCCAACCTCCCTCCTCAAGGCAGGAATCCAGATCAAAGCAGAGCCAACAGGTGGTGGCCTGGAGACTTCGGCTGCATTGATCATGTTTTCATTCATATATACAGTGGACCCTTGTATAACAAACAGTTTGTATAACATAAAATTTGTACAACATAAAAAATCCAGGAGATAGGAGAAATTTGCTTAACATAATTGCCTATGGGGCAAATCTGTACAACATAATAATGGGATCACTCTGTTTTCAATGCATTCCTATGTGAAATTTGTATAAAGGAAAAATTGCTTAACATAATTTCCTTTGGAACGAATTAATTCCTTTATACAAGGTACCACTGTATTTGACCTGCATGGCATTTTCCGTAGGGAATTCATGGCACGTGTTGCTTCACCCAGAGAAAACACTAGATGGACTCAGAAACTGTGCTAAAGAAAGAAAGAGCACAAAGAAAGAAGAGCTCATTTAAGTCCAAGAGGACACCGGCATGGTTAACGAGTGGAGTTACAGAGGCTCTAAAGCACAAGGAGAGGTCCTTCTGTAAATGGAAATCCTCCCCAAATGAGGAAAATAAAAAGGAACACAAACTCTGGCAAAAGAAATGTAAAAAGATGATAAGGGAGGCAAAGAAAGACTTTGAGGAACGCATGGCTAGCAATATAAAGGGTAATAATAAAAGCTTCTTTAAATATGTTAGAAGTAGAAAACCTGCCAGAGAACCAATTGGGCCTCTGGATGGTGAGGGAGGAAAAGGGGAGGTTAAGGAGGACTTGGACATTGCAGAGAAATTGAATGAGTTCTTTGCGTCTGTCTTCACGACAGAGGACCTTGAGCGGATTCCGCTGCCTGAGCCGCCCCTCTTGACTAAAGAATTAAATCAAATACAGGTTAAAAGAGAGGAGGTTTTAGGACTAATTGATAAATTGAGGTTATTAGGGAACTGTATATGCAACTTGTCTCTTAAAACGGCCACAGTGCCGGAGGACTGGAGGATAGCAGATGTCACACCAATTTTTTAAAAAGGAAGGAGGGGGGACCCAGGAAACTACAGGCCGGTTAGCCTTACATCTGTCCCAGGGAAGATGGTGGAAGGCCTCATCCAAGACAAAATCTTAAAACACATAAAAGAACAAACCTTGCTGAGAGAAAATCAGCATGGCTTCTGTAAGTGTAAATCTTGTCTGACAAACCTCTTAGAATTTTTTGGAAAGGTCAACAGGCAAAATACCAGAACTAGGGGACATACACTCAAATTGAGTGCTGGGAGAGTAAGAACTGACAAAAAAAAATATTTTTTCACCCAGCGCGTTGTAAGTCTATGGAACTCCCTGCCACAGGATGTGGTGATGACATCTGGCCTGGATGCCTTCAAAAGGGGATTGGACAGATTCCTAGAGGAAAAGTCCATCACGGGTTACAAACCATGATGGAGATGTGTAATCTCTAGGCTTTAAACCAGGGTACTTCAAGGGCCAGATGCAGGGGAGTGGTATCAGGAGACAGATATCTAGTCTCATGCGCTCCCAAACACATCTGGTGGGGCCGCTGTGAGATACAGGAAGCTGGACTAGATGGGCCTTTGGCCTGATCCAGCATGGCACTTCTTATGTTCTTATGTTCTTATGTTCTTAAAGTTAACTATGTGCTCCAGATTACTCCTCCAAGGCTTTGCTGTAGAAAGAAAGAAAGAAAGAAAGAAAGAAAGAAAGAAAGAAAGAAAGAAAGAAAGAAAGAAAGAAAGAAAGAAAGAAAGAAAGAAAGAAAGAAAGAAAATGATTTCTGAGAGTTAGAAGGGTTTTGTTGCGTGACAATAGTTACTACAGGGTGCCTTGTTTCAGAAAAGGAAGCGGGACGGAAGAATGACAAGGGAAAACACCACCCCAGCACCGGGTACAAGATTGTATTTGTCACGCTTAGACCCCGTTTAAGGGGCGTGGTCGCGACAATTTTCTGTAGTTGCACAACGGACATGAAGTAACTTTTTTTGTACCACTCCTAAACGCAACACTTACAGAGACAAAACAGACGTGAAGTAACTGCCTAAATTACACTTATTGGTTAGGCAAATTTCTGCTCCTTGCACCAGGAGATTTGTGGCACAGCAGTTAAACTGCAGCACTGCAGTGAAGACTCTACCCAAAACCTGAGTTATATCCCAGGCTCAGGTCAAGGGCACGAGGTTCACTCCGCCTTCTAACCTTCCAAGGAAAGATGGAGAAGGGAAATAATATGTAGCCTTTCCCAAAGGTGGAACTTAAGTCTTTAGGAAAACCAGAACCAGGGGCTGCAGAAGAAGCTCCCTCTTCACCACCAGCCCCAACCCACCACCAGCATAAGAACATAAGAACATAAGAAGCCATCTAGTCCAGCTTCCTGTATCTCACAGCGGCCCCACAAGATGCCTCTGGGAGCGCATGAGACTAGATATCTGTCTCCTGATACCACTCCCCTGCATCTGGCCCTTGAAGTACCCCAGTTTTAAGCCTGGAGATTACCCACCTCCATCATGGTTTGTAACCCGTGATGGACTTTTCCTCTAGGAATCTGTCCAATCCCCTTTTGAAGGCATCCAGGCCAGATGCCATCACCACATCCTGTGGCAGGGAGTTCCACAGACTAACAACGTGCTGGGTGAAAAAATATTTTCTTTTGTCTGTTCTTACTCTCCCAGCCCTCAATTTGAGTGGATGTCCCCTCGTTCTGGTATTTTGTGAGAGGGAGAAGAGCGTCCCTCTATCCACTTTACTCATGCCCTGCTTTATTTTGTACGTCTCAATCATATCCCCCCTCAATCGCCTTTTTTCCAGACTAAAGAGCCCCAAATGTTTTAGCCTTTCCTCATAAGGGAGGTCCCCTCCAGCCCAGTAATCATTTTAGTTGCTCTCTTCTGCACCTTTTCCAGTTCCACTATGTCTTTTTTGAGACGCGGAGACCAGAATTGTACACAATACTCCAGGTGGGGCCTTAGTATCGTTTTGTATAATGGCATTATAATTTGTATAATGGCATTATAAACCACGGCTCACCCGCTCCTTCCTCCCTTCAGAGAGGAGGACCACGACCCGCTCCTGGCGTTTGCGGCCAGTCCGGCCCATTCGCTACACGAGATGCACGGGGCTTCTCTGAGCATCAAAACAGGCAGTGAGGTCCAGCCCTTCTTCCCCAACGCAGGTGGAGACCAGTGTGTTGTAGCCGCCCTCACAGAAGCGCGTCACCACCTGAAAAAGGAGGAGGAGGAGGAGGAGGAGGAGGAGGAGGAGGAGGAGGAGGAGGAGGAGGAGAATTCAAACTCTCCAGGTGAGCTTTGCTGAAGCCCTTTGGGTTCAAGCCCCAGAGTTTCCAAGGGAGGCCAACCCATGCTCCAGCCCAAGGGGTCCTGCCCTGCAACCGGAGCCCGGCTTTGGGGAGAAGTGAGGAGAAGTGAAGGAAAGCATGAGGGTTGCAACTACGGCCCCAGTCTCACATCCCTTTAAAAGCAGTTTAAATTACTAGATAAACTGTGTCTAAAAATGCTGTCCCCACGGCCACTGGGCTTTTTTTGGGGGGGGGGGGAATAAAACCCAGTAGTGATCCCTTAAGCGAGGTTTCTAAGACTTACCCAAGAGGTAGGGAATTTTTTGCCTCGCTTTGACAATCCAGCTTTTAAGGAGGCAGACGCCATGGGACCACACAGATGATCCAGGTTTCTTTTTCTTTATTTCTTCATAATAAATGCCAAACCCATCCATCGATGTTGGCCTTCATTTCATCTTGTAGTTTCTGGGGGTGCTCTGGAAACCTTGGCTTCCATCTCCTGGATACAGAAGGAGGTCCACGTGTCCGTGGTTGCAACTTAGGGCTTGAAGCCAGTGTGGCATGGCCAATAGAGCAATGAACTAGGAACCCGAAGGCATGGTTTTATTAAGGCTTTTCCAGCCAGGTGTCTCTGCCACAGCTGTGACACCATTGGTCGGCATCGCAATCGATATTTAAGCGTGAGCAACGGCAGGATTTGCTAAGGCAATTTGCCAGCACCTCGTGCACTTGGGAGTCCCACATGCAGACATGATACAGGATCCTGGCCCAGACAACAAAGTACGTAAACTTTGGCCCACATTCTTACCCCTCAAGGAATCCAGGGTGTGGGTATGTGTTTAACAGATTGTCCAGCTTTAGTTAGGGTAACTCCTTCTGAAGCAGAGCCTAGATCCAATAGAGCCTGAAGCAAAAATAACAAAGCTGAGACCGTACGGCTTTGGCCAAACTGTGAGATGGGGTGGGTGGGGGTGGGACACCCATGAAATAGGGAAAAGTGGGAAGCAGCAGGGAAAGAGGAAGATGGATGTGAGATGGATCAACTCAATAAAGGAAGCCACCGCCTTGAACCTAAGCAGGGCTGTAAATGACAGTGCATTTTGGAGGCCACTCATTCATAGGGCCATAAGAACATAAGAACATAAGAAGAGCCATGCTGGATCAGGCCGAAGGCCCATCTAGTCCAGCTTCCTGTATCTCACAGCGGCCCCACCAGATGTGTTTGGGAGCGCATGAGACTATATATCTGTCTCCTGATACCACTCTCCTGCATCTGGCCCTTGAAGTACCCTGGTTTTAACCCTGGAGGTTACACATCTCCATCATGGTTTGTAAACTGTGATGGACTTTTCCTTCAGGAATCTGTCCAATCCCGTTTTGAAGGCATCCAGGTCAGATGCCATCACCACATTGTGTGGCAGGGAGTTCCATAGACTTACAACGCGCTGGGTGAAAAAATATCTTCTTTTGTCAGTTCTTACTCTCCCAGCCCTCAATTTGAGTGTATGTCCCCTAGTTCTGGTATTTTGGGAGAGGGAGAAGAGCTTCCCTCTATCCACTTTACTCATACCCTGCATTATTTTGTATGTCTCAATCATATCCCCCCTCAATCGCCTTTTTTCCAGACTAAAGAGGCCCAAATGTTTTAGCCTTTCTTCATAAGGGAGGTGCCCCAGCCCAGTAATCATTTTAGTCGCTCTCTTCTGCACCTTTTCCAGTTCCACTATGTCTTTCTTGAGATGCGGTGACCAGAATTGTACACAATACTCCAGGTGGGGCCTTACTATTGTTTTGTATAATGGCATTATAATGTTGGCTGTTTTATTTTCAATCCCCTTTTTGATAATCCCTAGCATGGAATTGGCCTTCTTCACCGCTGCCACACATTGGGGAGACACCTTCATGGAGCTGTCCACCAACACACCAAGATCTCTTTCCTGATCCGTCACAGATAACTCAGAGCCCATGAGTTGATAGATGAAGTTTGGATTTTTTGCCCCAATATGCATTACTTTACATTTGGTTACATTAAAACGCATTTGCCATTTCTCAGCCCATTCCCCCAGTTTGGAGAGATCCTTCTGGAGCTCTTCACAATCTTCTCTGGTTTTTACCACACGGAAAAATTTTGTGTCATCGGCAAACTTGGCCACCTCACTGTTTATTCCTGTCTCCAGGTCATTTATGAACAGATTGAAAAGCACCGGTCCCAGGACAGAGCCCTGGGGCACACCGCTTTTCACTTCTCTCCATTGTGAAAATTTCCCATTGACACCTACTCTTTGTTTCCGGGATCTCAACCAGTTCTCAATCCATAAGAGGACCTGCCCTCTTATCCCCTGACTGTGCAATTTTCTCAGCAGCCTTTGGTGAGGGACTGTGTCAAAAGCCTTTTGAAAATCCAGATAGACTATATCCACCGGTTCACCCAAATCCACGTGCCTGTTGACCTTTTAAAAAATTCTAAGAGGTTTGTCAGACAAGATTTACCCTTACAGAAGCCATGCTGATTTTCTCTCAGCAAGGTTTGTTCTTTTATGTGTTTTAAGATTTTGTCTTGGATGAGGCTTTCCACCATCTTCCCTGGGACAGATGTAAGGCTAACCGGCCTGTAGTTTCCTGGGTCCCCCCTCCTTCCTTTTTTAAAAATTGGTGTGACATCTGCTATCCTCCAGTCCTCCGGCACTGTGGCCGTTTTAAGAGACAAGTTGCATATAACCGTTAAGAGATCTGCAATTTCATTTCTCAGTTCCCTAATAACCCTTGGGTGGATGCCATCTGGGCCAGGTGACTTGTTAATCCTCAATTTATCAATTAGTCCTAAAACCTCCTCTCTTTTAACCTGTATTTGATTTAATTCTTTAGTCAAGAGGGGCAGCTCAGGCAGCGGAATCCCCTCAAGGTCCTCTGTCGTGAAGACAGACGCAAAGAACTCATTCAATTTCTCTGCAATGTCCAAGTCTTCCTTAACCTCCCCTTTTCCTCCCTCACCATCCAGAGGCCCAACTGGTTCTCTGGCAGGTTTTCTACTTCTAACATATTTAAAGAAGCTTTTATTATTACCCTTTATATTGCTAGTCATTCGTTCCTCAAAGTCTTTCTTTGCCTCCCTTATCATCTTCTTACATTTCTTTTGCCGGAGTTTGTGATCCTTTTTATTTTCCTCATTTGGGGAGGATTTCCATTTACAGAAGGACCTCTCCTTGCGCTTTAGAGCCTCTCTAACTCCACTCGTTAACCATGCCGGTGTCCTCTTGGACTTAAATGAGCTCTTCTTTCTTTGTGGTATGCACTTGTGCTGGGCCTCTATTATTGTTGTTTTAATCAGGCTCCATGCACTCTGAAGAGATTGGATTCTTCTATCCTTCCCCTTCAGTTTCTCTCTAACTAGTTTCCTCATCTGAGGGAAGTTTGCCCTTCGAAAATCAAGGGTTTTTATGTCTTATTTGGTTGACACTCTTCCTCCGACATGCATGGCAAAGGTAATAGCAGCATGGTCACTGTTCCCCAGAGGCTCAGTGACATTCACACCTCTGACCAGGTCCTGAGTATCACACAATATTAGATCCAGAGTTGCCTGTTCTCGGGTGGGCTCCGTGACAAGTTGCTCGAAGGCACAGTCGTTCAGCAAGTCGAGAAACCCAGTTTCTCTTTCTTGCCTGGAGCTCGCATTGGCCCAGTCAATGTGGGGATAATTGAAGTCCCCCATGATTACTATGCTATCCCTTTTAGCCACTTCCATGATTTCTCTCCTCATTTCAAGGTCCCCCTCAAGTTTCTGGTCTGGTGGACGATAGAATACTCCAACGATCACATCACTCCTTGGACCTGGTAGTTTAACCCACAGTGATTCTATGGTGGAGTCAGACCCTCTGTCAATCTCCATTCTGCTGGATTTTACCCCTTCTTTGACATAGATGGCCACTCCTCCTCCAACCCGCCCCCCTCTATCTCTTCTATAGAGTTTATAGCCTGGGATTGCTGTATCCCACTGGTTTTCCGCATTCCACCAGGTTTCTGTTATGGCTATTATATCAATGTTATCCCTAGCTGCCAAATGTTCAAGTTCTCCCATCTTTGCTCGGAGGCTTCGAGCATTGGCGTAGAAGCACCTGTACAGTGGGTCCCGCAACAACAGCTGCTGCCTTGTTCTATTCGCCCCACAGCTTTTATTTTCAGTAGATGAACTGTCACATTCCGTTATTCTCCCGGTGCTAATACCTATACCTGCTATGTCTTCTCTATGTGATTCTCTACCCTCTCCAACCTCATTCCCCGAGGATGAGGTGTTCCAAACCGGATGCCACTCAGCTCCTGTCGGCTTTCCCCCAGTTATCAGTTTAAAAGCTGCTCTGCTGCCTTTTTGAGGTTGAGTGCCAGCAATCTGGTCCCATCATGATTCAAGCCGCTTAGAGTTCAGAGCTGAAGATAAGCGGGATATAAATATAATAAATAAATAAATAAATAAATAAGTGCAACCCATCCCTCCTGAACAGGTTTGGCTTGTCCCAAAATGTTCTCCAGTTCCTGACAAATCTAAAGCCCTCCTCTCGACACCATCGCCTCATCCACGCATTGAGGTTTCTGAGTTCTGCCTGTCTGGCGGGTCCTGCATGAGGAACAGGTAGCACTTCTGAAAATGCTACCTTGGAAGCCCGGGTCTTCAATCTTCTACCTAGCAACCTGAATTTGGCTTCCAAGACTGACCGCTTGGCCTTCCCGACATCATTGGTACCGACGTGTACCATGACCACTGGCTCCTTCCCAGTTCTCTCTAACAAGCTATCTATATTTCTGGTGATGTCTGCAACCTTTGCACCCGGCAGGCAACTGACCATACGGTTATCATGCTCCTCACAAATCCATCCCTCCGTATTTCTAATGATAGAATCCCCTAGCACAATGAGCTTCTCTCCTGCAGCCTGGTCATCAACATGTACCTGATCTTGTATCTCATCAATAGTGATGAGGGAGAGATCCTCCGGTGGAACCAATTCTTCCTCTATGTGTGCCTCATGAGGTGTGCTGAGGGAAAGAGCTTCAAACTGATTGTGCAAGATGAGAGTCTCTGAGCGATGCCTTGGCCTTCTACTCCTTTGAGTCACATTCCTCCACCCATCCACCTCCTGAGTTGCGGGAGTGACTTCCTCCTCTGAAGTTTGCCCTGTCTCCTCTTGGACCTGGATAGTCTGTTCCGCTCTGTCCAGGAACCGCTCAAGCTCCTTAATATGTTGCTGGTCGGATATGCGAGCCTCCAACTGCTGGACCTTCTCTTCCAATAGCGCCACCAGCTTGCACTTGCAGCAGATGTAGTTCTGCACACGCTCTGTCAAGATAACAAACATGGCACAAGTACTGCAGGTAACTACAGCTGCTCCCTGCAACTCCATTTTAACGAGTGCAATAAAATGTATTGAAGGTCTCAAAAATGTAAACTTGCACTAATTTTTTTTAATCTAGTAAGACTCTTTACTTCTTTTGTTGTTTATTGAAAATCTAACTGTGTAGGGGCTGCTAAAGCACCTCTACTCCAACTGCAATCACGTCAGGAAGTTTCCAGTGCTAACTTGCTAATGTGTGTAGGACTTCCTCAGGAGTAGCTTGGCTTTAGGAACTCAATTATACCCAGAAGAAATTATAAGGGCTTTTTTTTTGTAGTTTGCACACGCCGTCAGGTGCGTGCTGCTGGGAGCAGGTATTTAAAGCTAAAACTCCACCCCTTGCTCCTGCAAGAACAGGAAGTTAGCTCTCTGCCCTTTGGTCGTGTGCTCCTCTCACCGCCTGCTTCCTCTCTGCTGCTCAGCCAGAAGAGGACTGAGAGACTGCTGGTAGCAGCTATTTAAAGCTAAAACTCCGCCCCTTGCTCCTGCAAAAAGAAGAAGTTAGCTCTGCCCTTTGGCCGTGTGCTCCTCTGATCACCTCCTTCCTCTCTGCTGCTCTGCCAGAAAAGGACTGAGGGACTGCTGGTAGCAGCTATTTAAAGCTAAAACTCCGCCCCTTGCTCCTGCAAAAAGAAGAAGTTAGCTCTGCCCTTTGTTCTGTGCTCCTCTGACCAGCTCCTTCCTCTCTGCTGCTCTGCCAGAAGAGGACTGAGAGACTGCTGGTAGCAGCTATTTAAAGCTAAAACTCCGCCCCTTGCTCCTGCAAAAAGAAGAAGTTAGCTCTGCCCTTTGTTCTGTGTTCCTCTGACCAGCTCCTTCCTCTCTGCTGCTCTGCCAGAAGAGGACTGAGGGACTGCTGGTAGCAGCTATTTAAAGCTAAAACTCCGCCCCTTGCTCCTGCAAAAAGAAGAAGTTAGCTCTGCCCTTTGGCCGTGTGCTCCTCTGATCACCTCCTTCCTCTCTGCTGCTCTGCCAGAAAAGGACTGAGGGACTGCTGGTAGCAGCTATTTAAAGCTAAAACTCCGCCCCTTGCTCCTGCAAAAAGAAGAAGTTAGCTCTGCCCTTTGTTCTGTGCTCCTCTGACCAGCTCCTTCCTCTCTGCTGCTCTGCCAGAAGAGGACTGAGAGACTGCTGGTAGCAGCTATTTAAAGCTAAAACTCCGCCCCTTGCTCCTGCAAAAGAAGAAGTTAGCTCTGCCCTTTGGCCGTGTGCTCCTCTGATCACCTCCTTCCTCTCTGCTGCTCTGCCAGAAAAGGACTGAGGACTGCTGGTAGCAGCTATTTAAAGCTAAAACTCCGCCCCTTGCTCCTGCAAAAAGAAGAAGTTAGCTCTGCCCTTTGTTCTGTGCTCCTCTGACCAGCTCCTTCCTCTCTGCTGCTCTGCCAGAAGAGGACTGAGAGACTGCTGGTAGCAGCTATTTAAAGCTAAAACTCCGCCCCTTGCTCCTGCAAAAAGAAGAAGTTAGCTCTGCCCTTTGTTCTGTGCTCCTCTGACCAGCTCCTTCCTCTCTGCTGCTCTGCCAGAAGAGGACTGAGAGGCTGCTGGTAGCAGCTATTTAAAGCTAAAACTCCGCCCCTTGCTCCTGCAAAAAGAAGAAGTTAGCTCTGCCCTTTGTTCTGTGCTCCTCTGACCAGCTCCTTCCTCTCTGCTGCTCTGCCAGAAGAGGACTGAGAGGCTGCTGGTAGCAGCTATTTAAAGCTAAAACTCCGCCCCTTGCTCCTGCAAAAGAAGAAGTTAGCTCTGCCCTTTGTTCTGTGCTCCTCTGACCAGCTCCTTCCTCTCTGCTGCTCTGCCAGAAGAGGACTGAGAGGCTGCTGGTAGCAGCTATTTAAAGCTAAAACTCCGCCCCTTGCTCCTGCAAAAAGAAGAAGTTAGCTCTGCCCTTTGTTCTGTGCTCCTCTGACCAGCTCCTTCCTCTCTGCTGCTCTGCCAGAAGAGGACTGAGAGGCTGCTGGTAGCAGCTATTTAAAGCTAAAACTCCGCCCCTTGCTCCTGCAAAAAGAAGAAGTTAGCTCTGCCCTTTGTTCTGTGCTCCTCTGACCAGCTCCTTCCTCTCTGCTGCTCTGCCAGAAGAGGACTGAGAGACTCCTGGTAGCAGCTATTTAAAGCTAAAACTCCGCCCCTTGCTCCTGCAAAAAGAAGAAGTTAGCTCTGCCCTTTGTTCTGTGCTCCTCTGACCAGCTCCTTCCTCTCTGCTGCTCTGCCAGAAGAGGACTGAGAGACTGCTGGTAGCAGCTATTTAAAGCTAAAACTCCGCCCCTTGCTCCTGCAAAAAGAAGAAGTTACCTCTGCCCTTAGGCCGTGTGCTCCTCTGATCACCTGCTTCCTCTCTGCTGCTCTGCCAGAAAATCACAGGCAACTTGAGGGCACACTGCAACAAAACCTGTTGTACCACATTCAGCCACTGGCAGGAGAACTCCAGCAGAAGAAGGAGCAGGCAAGCTTCCCGGGTTCATTCCCCCTCCGTTTGCTGAGTCATCTTCCACAGATCTTGTCTGTCTTTTTCCCTCCAGCCAAGCAGATCTTTCCAAGAGTATTAAAAGCAAAGATACCGCCTGCAGCCTAGAAAAAAATGAGCCGTGATTTGACGCACGGCACATGAGGGACCTTTCGAACGTGGTAAGATAGGGAGCTAGCTTTTATTAATCTTTGCACTGCTTTTATTTGCATTTTTGGCTGGGGTAGTCTTGCTGGTTTCATTGCTCCGTGTTTGCAGTCTTTTTTCATTGCTCAGCTGGCAAAAATGGGTTGGATTTTTCTTCCTGCTTGTTTGTTTGCATTTTTCCCCATTGCACTTTGGGCGGGAACAGACCGGGGTAGTCTTGCTGGTTTCTCTTCTCCATGTTTCCACTGCACTGCAGGGGGATGTTCTGGAGGGTGTTCCAGCACTGCAAGCCTCTAAAGTGCATTTTATAAAGAGGTCTGGAACCCCCCCCCAGCTTTTTTGCCTTTTTTCGGACCTCTGGAACGGATTAATTGGTTTCCCATTCATTTCAATGGGAAACCATGTTTCGGATAACAAGCTTTTCAGATAAAAATTGCCTCTGAGAACGAATTAAATTTGTTATCAGAGGTACCACTGTATTGTTAGGTATCTGACAATGGCCAGATGGGCATGATATAAATCTAATAAATAAAAAATAAATCTTTTGGTCTCAAGTTGGCTGGAGAATTCTGGAAGTTGGAGAGGTTCAATTCTGCCATATAATTGTCATATAATTACAGTGGATCCTCATATAACAAACGGTTTGTGTAACATAAAATCTGTACAAGATGGAAAAAATCCGGAGATAGAGGAAATTTGCTTAACAGAGTCGTCTATGGGGCGAATCCGTACAACATAAAAATGGTCACGATGAGGGATTACTCTGTTTTCAATGCCTTCCTATGGGAAATTGTATAAAGGAAAATTTACTTAATTCCATTTGGAACGGATTGATTCCTTTATACAAGGTACCACTGTATCTGGTCCAACCTCTTGCAAAGACACACAGCCCAAATTCTACTGAGAATTTTAATGTTCAAAAATGACTACTTAGTCACTTTGTTTTGAAAATTCATTCTCCTATGCACCTAAAGCAGGTCACGTGGGGGGTAGGATGAAACATGGGGTGGGGAATAAAATAAAAGTGCATAGTAGATTGGAAAGAGCACACTTCTCACATCCCTACACTTACACTTCTGGTAAAATGGAGACTGAATATTTATTGGGGAAGTCTGCAGCTAACTGGTTCACATGCAGATGGTACAGTGTTTAATCTCTGACAGTTGTTGGGGCAGGACTTGGAAGAAAACTCCTCTGCCTGAAGCCCTGGAGAGCCACTACCAATTAGTATCTGAACTCTTCACTAGACTAAAGTTCTAAGTTAGCAAAGTGTTCTGCTTATATACCACCCCATAGCACTTACATCACTCTCTAGATCAGCGGTTCTCAACCTGTGGATCATGACCCCTTGTGGGGTCAAATGACCCTTTCACAAGGGTCGCCTAAGACCATCGGAAAACACATACAGTGGTGCCTCAACTTACGAATTTAATCTGTTACGAATGCATGCTTTTAAGTCGAACTACTCTTAAGTCGGGGTGCGTATCCTAAAAATTGAAAAAATAAGTTCAAAAATAAAAAAATGGGAAAAAAATTGTAAGTCGAGCAGACCGTATCTAAAATTTGCAAGGCGGCAGTTAAAACACCAACAGTTTTCCGCTCTTAAATTGAATTGCTCTTAAGTCGTCGAGCTGCTTTGAAGTTGGGGTTCCACTGCATTTCTGATTGTCTTCGAAACCGAGACACCGCGCCCGGTGGGTGGGCGGGCTCTGCCTCGGAACCGTCGGAGCCGTTCGTGGCCTGCTTCGTAAGGGGTCGGCGGGGCAGGGGAGGGGTGAGATGTATTGGCGGTGCCCACCCGCAAAAGCACACTTGTGTAATCTGGACTGCCGCCACCGCCACAAGACACGCTCTGCCTGGAACCTGGAGGGCAGGTGGCACGGAAAGGGCCCCGGAGCCTCCCTCCCGCTTCTCCCGCCACCCGATCGCCCCAACGCGGAGGTGGCCATCCCTTCAGCAGCCACCCAGGAACTGCCTTGGAAAGCCATGGCCCTCGCCTGGAGCGGGCGGAGGAACCCTTGGCTTGGCGCGCACTCCTCAGCCCTCCCACCGGGTTGCTTCACCTCTCCTCCTCTCCTTCCTCCCCCACACCCAGCCCCTCCCCAGCGGAGATGGTGCCCTCCTCCTCCTCCCTCCCACTGCTCCCGCCTCCCCCTCCTGGCATGCGTGTCTCAGGCTGTGGGTTGCTGAGAAGCCCAGTCTTCCTGCTCCATCTCTTCCATGTCCACTCCAGCAGGCCCCTTGCCTCCTCCAGCGCTCGCCCTTCACACCTGCCGCAGTGTTAGAGCCAGATCTCCGCCTGCTTGCTTATACAATCCAAAACACACACACACATATGCCGGGGTTAGAGGAGGGATTTTTTTTGGGGGGGAGGGACAGACCTGGGTGAGAGAACTGGAAGGAGTTTCCTTCCTCATGTGAGCTTAAATCTTGACCTTAAAGTACCAGATGGGTGGGTGGGCTCTGCTGGGCTGTGCAACCACTTCCTCCTTTTGCCGCCGCCACCAAAAATAATTAGTAGCAACGAAAATAATTTTATGGTTGGGGGTCACTGCAACATGAGGAACTGTATTAAAGGGTTGCAGCATTAGGAAGGTTGAGAAACACTGTGCATTTTAAGATAACCCAGGGTGAGATGCACCAGCTCAGTGAAAGAGGTGGGCTTGAAGCTGTCGTCACTTATTTATGTTCTGGCCATCAAGTTGCATCCAAACTAATGATTCCAGGCAAAATTCAAAGAAACAAAACAAAAGACAAGAAGAGGTGGTGGTGCCTTAAAGACTATTATATTTTAATGCAAGCCTTCATGGATCAAGTCCACTTCTTCAGGCATATGACAACAGAATGGAATATCAGATTCATAACAAATATTCATCGGCTCTTGGGTGTAAGGTGCATTTTTACATACTGCTGGTTAGAATTGTGTTGTTTTAGGGCTCTGTTGTAAAAACTCCTCAGGAGACAGAAAACAGACACCAGATCTGGGTGAAGATGAGCAGAGGAGAGAGCAAGAAAGAGAATAGGAGAATATTAACTTTTATATATTTATTCAGTAAATTTATCGACAGCCTATCTGGTAACAGGAGCACTCTGGATGGTTTACAACAATAACACAAAACAAGATGGGAAATAAACAACAAGCAAACAATAATCATACATCTTAAACAATAAAGGCAGCAAGACATCTAAAAAGGGCAATATTAAAAGATATACTGTAGACATTCGTCCAGTTTGTTGACTATGATGAACCAGAGTGCCAAAGAATAAAGAGAGAGAGAAGGAGAGAGGAGAGAGAGAGAGAGACAGAGAGAGATGCCTGCAAAACTCAGAGGAAGGCATCCATCTCTGAGGGACAGGAGGGCCGGTTCAGTGGGATGCAGGTTTTCTTATAAGTTTGTTTCCAGTCCCAGGAGAGGTTGATTCTCTGGAGGGACGGCTCCCCTCCTCCCCGGGGAGCCCATAAACTCTCTCCTTGGTCTTCCTCCTCAGGGGTGACTGAAGACGACCCTTCCATTTCATACGGTGACCTCAAGTTCTCAGGAGAGGCCCCAGAGTCCTGCTGCTGTGGGGGCAGCTTCATTTTTTCCTTCAGTTTCCCCCAGATTCTCTTGAAGGCGAGGACCAGGCGCTTCAGGCAGCAAAGGTGCTTCCGGGGAGCCTTGGCCTGGCGGGGTCCTTCTCCCGCAGGGCCGGCCTTGGGTTGTTTTTTCACGGGATGCCCCCTGGCCAGCCCTGGTCTCCTCTCCGGGCCCTGAGATTGGCGCTTTGTGGCGTCCTTCTGTGGGGCTCTGCTCCTCCACCCATCCTCCCTTTGGAGCGTGGGGGGCTGCTCCTTGCCCGGCGGCACCTGGGGGGCACCCCTCCTTGGCCCCAGCCCGCTTCCCTTGCCCTCGGTCCCCTTCGTCTTCAGGAGGAAGCCCAGGGTCATGCGGACCTGGCCGTCCTGCATGGTCATCCTTGGGTAGACCAGGAGGGAAGGACCGTGCAGCGCCCGAGGGTGCCGGCAGAGCGGGTTGCATTGGCGGCAGAGCAGGCAGACCGGGTACTCCACAGACAGCAGGCCGCCTCCCTTCTCCAGCCCCTCGGCCAGGCACCGCTGGAGGTCCTGCATGGCCCGTTCCTTATCCAGGGACTGGACGATCGTGGGAGGCGGCTCCACAAAATCGGGGCTCTCCAGGCGGACGTCAAAGAGACACGGCGATTCCAGGCGATGGTGTCCTGTGGAAGCCGGCTCTCGGAGGGGTGGGTGGCCAGCTGGGGACGGCTTGGGGCTCCTCCTGGCGGTCCCGAGGGTCTCGGGCTCCGTGCAATCGGTCCAGCTGGACCAGGTGGACCTGCTGGGGGCCTGGGGGCCAGCCCTGCCCGTCCGGCCTTTCCTCGGTCCTCGGGGTCGGCTGCGGCCTTTGCCCCCGTCCTTGGCAGAAGCTGGCGCAGGGCATGAGGGGCACTTGGCCCGGCGCAGGCAGAGTCGGCGGGTGGCTCGCTCCTCCTCCAGAGTTTCCACCACCAGGTGAGCTGGGGAGGGAGCCTTGGGAGATGGCGGCAGCACCAGGTGGAGGCTTTCCTCGGACACCTCAACGTGCTCGCTCTCAACCACCGACAACTCTGTTGGTGGGCTCTGGCAGGTGGCGGCAGGCACCACAAAGGGCACCAGGGCAACCAGACTCTCTGGCTCGTCCGTTCCCGTGCTCTCCTTGGGCAGCTCTGCTCCGGCGGTTCCAGCCCAGCTCACTCGGAGGGTTTGCTGCTCCTTAAGTTCCATCTTGGCCACCTGCCCTTTCCGGAGACTGGCCTGGCTTTTGGGTGGGCCTTTGGGGGGGAGGAGGAGGAGGGAGGAGAGCGCCTCTGCAGCGGAAGGCACAGGGGGGCAGGCACAGCTCCCTGGGCTCCGCAGGCGGGGCCCTGGGTTCAGCAGGCAGGGTCCTGGGCTGGGCAGGCGGGGTTCTGGGTTCAGCAGGCAGGGTCCTGGGCTGAGCAGATGGGGCCCTGGGCTCGGCAGGCGGGGTTCTGGGATCGGCCGGCAGGGTCCTGGGCTTGGCAGGCGGGGTTCTGGGATCGGCAGGTGGGGTTCTGGACTCAGCAAACGGATTCTTGGGATCGGCAGGCAGGGTCCAGGTCTAGGCAAACATGGTTCTGGGCTCGGCAGGCAGGGTCCTGGGTTTGGCATCCGGGGTACCGCGCTTGCCAGGTGGGGCCCAGGGCACGGCCTGCATGGCTCCGGGCTTTTCCGATGGGGCTCCGGGCTTTTCTGGCAGGGCTCTGGACGCCTCACCCAGGCCCTCCTCGTGGCCTGCACGCTCCACTCGAGGGTTTGCCGACGGTGCCGTGGCCTCTCCTGGTGTGGCCCAAGATTTAAGATTGGGGGCCTCAGGCTTTGTGCCCATGCGCTTGGGCTGGCCACGGAGGGCCCTGTGGGTTGCCTATGCCACGCTGCGGTTTTCGGAGGCTTAAATGGAGGCCGATTTCTCTGGTGGGCGGAAGCAGCGTGCAGAGTCTGCCTTTCATCGTCCTTGTGACATTTCCTCCAGATGTTCCATTCCAGGAGCTCCTGTTCCTTGAAGGAAAGGAAGGAGATCCTTCGGCCAACCAAGGGCAGAGGTGCTTGGGAAAAGGTTTCCCAGCGTGGCCTCGAGAAGGCAAAGGAGCCCAACTGCAGGCGGCGATGCTGGCGATCCTGAAATGGCTAAAACAAATAAGAAATTGTTAAAATGAAATGGCTTCAAACGCTAAATGAAGGAAAACATTGAAACTTCTTTGACAGTTGGTGTTTTTTGGCAACCACTGAGCGCCTTGGAACCGATAGCGTGCAGATACTGCGTTCCTACTGTAGGTGGATAAAAATAAGAGTGCACCTGAGCATGTGCAGAAAAGTGTCATCTTCTATGTAGCTCTGCACTGGGCTATTCTCTATTCCCCCTAAATTCTCCCCCCCCCTTGCAGGAGCAGGAAAGGCCTCCATGACAAAGGATTACCTGGAAGGGAAATGTAGGGTGCTACATCTAGGTAAAAAAAATGCATTGCACAGATATAGGATGGGGGATACTTGGCTGGAGAATAGTACCTGTGAAAGAGATCTGGGAGTCTGGGTGGACCACAAATTGAACATGAGTCAGCAGTGTGATGTGGCGGCCAGGAAAGCCAGTGTGATTCTTGGTTGCATCAACAGAACCATAGTGTCTAGATCAAGGGAAGTGATAGTACCACTTTATTCTTCTCTGGTCAGACCCCACCTGGAGTACTGTGTCCAGTTCTGTGCGCCTCAATTTAAAAAGGATGTTGACAACCTCAAGCAGGTGCAGAGGAGGGCGACCAGGATAGTTGAAGGTCTGGAGGAAATGTCTTATGTGAGGAACGGCTTAGGGAACTGGGAATGTTCAGCCTTTCAAAAAGAAGACTGAGAGGGGGATATGATAGCTAGGTTTAAATATTTGAAAGAATGTCATTTTGAAGAGGGAACAGGTTTGTTTTCCATGGCTTCAGAGACTAGTACTCGGGGCAATGGTTTCAAACTACAGGAAAAGAGATTCCATTTGAACATTAGGAAGATATTCATGACAGTTAGAGCTGTTCGGCAGTGGAAGATGCTGCCACAAAGGGACATATGTCGGAAATACTGTGATGGGGGTTCCTGCATGGCAGGGGGTTGGACTAGATGGCCCTTGAGGTCTCTTCCAACTCTATGATTCTATGATTCTATGGTGCTAAGAGCAGCAGCCACTGCTGCTCCGCTGCCCACCCCTTGGCAAGAGGCCCAGTCCACCTTGGGGTTCTGCCCGCCAGGGAAGAGGGGAGCTGGGGAAGGCAAATACCAGAGGAGACCAGTCCACCCAATGGGCCACTCAGCAGGTCCCTCAGCCAGAAGCCCCAGAAGGAAATGGTGGGCGTCCAGAACAAGGACCACCATGGACACCAGCCTGGGGGCTGCCTCCAAGGAGAAGACCTTTTGGAGGAAGATGGTACAGGAGGAAAGCAGGATCCTGAGACAGAAGTCCTGGCTGGAGATCCGGCCGACGGCCCCCCACGTGGGATGTCCAGGAGGTGTGTTGGACGGAACTGGGCCACCGCTCTGAGCAAGACGTCCACCAGGTGGAAGGAAGGCATCCAAGCTCAAGGGGAGAAGAAAATGCCCTTTGGAGGCCAAGCTGGCATTGAGGAAGGCATGGAGAACCCCAGGAGGAGGAGGAGGAGGAGGAGGAGGAGGAGGAGGAACTGACTTGATATGAGAGGAACATAAGAACATAAGAACATAAGAACATAAGAAGAGCCATGCTGGATCAGGCCAAAGGCCCATCTAGTCCAGCTTCCTGTATCTCACAGCGGCCCCACCAGATGCGTTTGGGAGCGCATGAGACTAGATATCTGTCTCCTGATACCACTCCCCTGCATCTGGCCCTTGAAGTACCCTGGTTTAAAGCCTAGAGATTACACATCTCCATCATGGTTTGTAACCCGTGATGGACTTTTCCTCTAGGAATCTGTCCAATCCCCTTTTGAAGGCATCCAGGCCAGATGCCATCACCACATCCTGTGGCAGGGAGTTCCATAGACTTACAACGCGCTGGGTGAAAAAATATTTTCTTTTGTCAGTTCTTACTCTCCCAGCACTCAATTTGAGTGTATGTCCCCTAGTTCTGGTATTTTGAGAGAGGGAGAAGAGCTTCCCTCTATCCACTTTACTCATACCCTGCATTATTTTGTATGTCTCAATCATATCCCCCTCAAGCGCCTTTTTTCCAGACTGAAGAGGCCCAATTGTTTTAGCCTTTCTTCATAAGGGAGGTGCCCCAGCCCAGTAATCATTTTAGTCGCTCTCTTCTGCACCTTTTCCAGTTCCACTATGTCTTTCTTGAGATGCGGTGACCAGAATTGTACACAATACTCCAGGTGGGGCCTTACTATTGTTTTGTATAACGGCATTATAATGTTGGCTGTTTTATTTTCAATCCCCTTTTGATAATCCCTAGCATGGAATTGGCCTTCTTCACTGCTGCCACACATTGGGGAGACACCTTCATGGAGCTGTCCACCAACACACCAAGATCTCTTTCCTGATCCGTCACGGATAACTCAGAGCCCATGAGTTGATAGATGAAGTTTGGATTTTTGCCCCAATATGCATTACTTTACATTTGGTTACATTAAAACGCATTTGCCATTTCTCAGCCCACTCCCCAGTTTGGAGAAATCCTTCTGGAGCTCTTCACAATCTTCTCTGGTTTTTACCACATGGAAAAGTTTTGTGTCATCTGCAAACTTGGCCACCACACTGTTTATCCCTGTCTCCAGGTCATTTATGAACAGATTGAAAAGCACCGGTCCCAGGACCGAGCCCTGGGGCACACCACTTTTCACTTCTCTCCATTGTGAAAATTTCCCATTGACACCTACTCTTTGTTTCCGGGATCTCAACCAGTTCTCAATCCATAAGAGGACCTGCCCTCTTATCCCCTGACTATGCAATTTTCTCAGCAGCCTTTGGTGAGGGACTGTGTCAAAAGCCTTTTGAAAATCCAGATAGACTATATCCACCGGTTCACCCAAATCCACGTGCCTGTTGACCTTTTCAAAAAATTCTAAGAGGTTTGTAAGACAAGATTTACCCTTACAGAAGCCATGCTGATTTTCTCTCAGCAAGGTTTGTTCTTTTATGTGTTTTAAGATTTTCTCTTGGATGAGGCCTTCCACCATCTTCCCTGGGACAGATGTAAGGCTAACCGGCCTGTAGTTTCCTGGGTCCCCCCTCCTTCCTTTTTTAAAAATTGGTGTGACATCCGCTATCCTCCAGTCCTCCGGCACAAGAGAACCCTCCCAGATTCATACCTGGTCCAAAAGTAGGGAGCGCCCTGTGGATCGCCCATGATGGGACGCCGGTCTATGTCTTGATGGTGGCCCGGCTTGCTGTTTTCCCCGGACGTGCCCCTCCAGCAGGTCCTGAGATTTGGCCGAGAGGAAGCAGATCCTGCGAGCCGCTGGGGGCGCAGGAGGTTCACCAGAAGAAGAAGAAGCCGAACCCCAGACGGCGGTGACGGAGTGCATGGAGGAGGAGGAGGACGACGACGACGACCAGGTGACCCTGTGAGGATGGGAAAGGGGTCAGATGCACCAAGGAAGCCAGTGAGGGGCCAAGAAGGGTCTCCTCCAGGTCCAGAGACCCAGAGGATTTCCAGGGCCAAGTGGGGATCTTACAGTCCCTGAAGCCTTCCATGACGGGAGGACATGGAAAACAAATGGTTGCAATCCTTGGCAAGGAGCCGGGATAAAGCAACAGTAAAAAAAATGCCTGGCCTACAAACATTCTGGTTAATTAAGCAATAGGAAGCCTTACAAAGCCTTTGCCCAAGTGGATGGAAGCCCCTAATACCCAGCAGAGAGATAATTTGGCTGTCGTTCTTTGGGATGACATGGTTCTCAAGAAAAGATCACCTGCGCTCGGAGTGGTATCTGCACATGTGATGATGCCTCCTTCTGTTCTTCTTCCGGTCCACTTTGACTTTTGTGGGAGGAGGAAGCTGCCAGAGGAAAACAAGAGAAGCAATAGATCTGAGCACCCTCAGGATCTCACATCTAGCCCAGCTGCCCTCTGATCCCAATCCTAAGAACATAAGAACCTAAGAAGAGTCCTGCTGGATCAGACCAAAGGCCCGTCTAGTCCAGCTTCCTGTATCTCATAGTGGCCCCACCAGATGCGTCTGGGAGCACGTGAGATGAGATCTCTGTCTCCTGATACCACTCCCCTGCATCTGGCCCTTGAAGTAACCTGGTTTTAAGCCTGGAGATGACACATCTCCATCATGGTTTGTCACCTGTGATGGACTTTTCCTCCAGGAATCTGTGCAATCCCCTTTTGAAGGCATGCTGACCTGGACCTGACGTTAACATCCAGATGCTCCAAGAACAAGAACTAGGTACAGGAGGACCCATAAAAAAAGCCATGGCCCCCATGTGGCGCTGGTGAAAAATTCACCTGCTCTGAAAGCCAGGCTCCAGGCTGGGGGATTTTTAAGGCACCTCTGGTGACCTCACGCCGGCATCACAAAAGGTCCTTTGCCCCCCAAAACAAGGCACCTCTGGGTTCACCGGGCAACCGCTGCCTGGGCTGTCTCCATGGTTCCTTCCCATCTTTGAAATAATGTATTTTTATGTTGACTTTGTCTGATTTTGAAGGTTTTATCAAGAACAGGAATCTGGATGGAAAGTTGTTGGAAGCACCAGCTAATACTAGTTTCCATAGAACAGGGCTGTCCAACTTTGAACAGGCCGAGGTCTACTTTTTCTGGCCCAAGTTCCTGAGGGCTACTACACTAATACCTCTACTTACGAATTTTATCCATTCCAATCACATGCTCGTAAGTAAAAAAATGTGTAAGTAGAGCAGCAGTTTCCCATAGAAATGCATTGAAATCCATTCCCTCTGGAATGGATTAATTGATTTTCAATGCATTCCATGGGAAGACTGACCATGCACACGCTTCCCTCGCACCTGCCCGATCATCTGGCCAGCGGGGGGAGCAGGGGACCACACCATGACCCTTGAACTGCCCTGCTCAGCTGAGAGAGTGGGCTGGCAGACCCAGAACTTTGCTAGGGCAGTGGTGGTCCTTGGGATGGGGGAGGGAGGGGTGGAGAACTTATCCTCTCACATTTTAAAATTGGTGGCCGGTGGGCTACTTTTGAACCCTTCGCGGGCTACTGGTAGCCCGCAGTCTACCTGTTGGGCAGACCTGCCATAGAATAGTAGACTTGTAAAGAAATGAGCTTTTGGAGGCTCCTAACTCACAGGGTCACCATAGGTGGGAAATTGCAAAGGAGTGTGTTTGTTTACCATTGGCATGTTAAGAATGGCTGAGAATGAGGGGCGCATTATCGCATTACAAAGCTGAAGAGGAGGTGCTTCTGATCAGCTCCGCCTTGCCCTCCAGCGCGGACTCCCTGTGGAAAGGCATTCCACTAGTGCTGTGGGGCCTGCTAGGTGGTGCTCAGCATGGTCAGTGCCTGGTGCCTGGCATGCATTGTGTGTGTGTGTGTGTGTGTGTGTGTGTGTACAAATGCCCCCAGACAGGCACAGGGTCGAAGCCAGGTGGATGTTTACAGACTGGTCACGTCTTTTTGGTTGGTGAGCCCAAGAAGGGCTCAAATTACTTCCCCTTCAAGCAGTTGGTTGTACGTCTGCTTGCGATGCGCTGAAATCAAATGGCCGCAAACACACACACACCCTCTCCAGGGCTGTAGGGCTCCCTTGTGCCGTCCTGCCTCAATGCTGGCAGGATTCCTGTTCAAGGGAGTTGAGCGCGTTAAGTTAAACAGAGAAAGAAAAGGATGAAAGGCCGGAAGGCCTGGCTGGAGATGCGGCTGATGGCCACCCATGTGGGAGGTCAAGGAGATGTGTTGGACGGGACTGGGCCACCGCTCTGAGCAAGCCCTCCACCAGGCGGAAGGAAGGCGCCCAAGCTCAAGGGAAGAAGAAGTCGCCCTTTGGAGGCCAAGCTGGCACTGAGGAAGGCATGGAGAACCCCAGGAGGAGGAGGAGGAGGAGGAGGAGGAGGAGGAGGAGGAGGAGGAGGAGGAGGAGGAGGAGGAGGAACTGACTTGATCTGAGAGGAAGCAGAGAACCCTCCCAGATTCATACCTGGTCCAAAAGTAGGGAGCGCCCTGTGGGACGCCCATGATGGCACGGCGGGAGCTGGCGGGGCCCGGCTAGGAATTTTTTCCGGACGTGCCCCTCCAGCAGCTCCTGTGACTTGGCAGGGAGGAAGCGGATCCTGAGACCCGCTGGGGGCACAGGAGCTTGGGAAGGGCATTCTCCATCCTCTCCACCAGATGAAGAAGAAGCCGAACCCCAGACGGCAGTCACGGAGTCTAGGGAGGCGGTTGATGACGACCAGGTGACCCTGTGAGGATGGGAAAGGGGTCAGACGCACCAAGGAAGCCAGTGAGGGGCCAAGAAGGGTCTCCTCCAGGTCCAGGGCCATGTGGGGACTCACATCCCGTTTCTTTAAACCCTTAGTTGCCACTCTGTCCATGACAACACCATTCCCCCGGTTTTTGCAACTCTGTTGTTGTTAGAACTATTGCAGAGCAGGCTGCAGGGCCTTTTAAACATCACATAAGAACATAAGGACAGCCTTGCTGGAACAGGCCACCACAGCCCATCCAAAACCAGCATTCTGTCTCACACAGCGGTGGCTCACCATTTGCTTCAGGGTCTTCCTAAGAAGATGTCTTCACCTGCTTACGATTCCCTGCAAATGGCACTGAGAGAGATCTTGCCTATCTCTCCAACCTGGAGGTTGGCCTTAGGCATCCCATAATGATCACATCACAGTATTGTGAAATCGATTGTTAATCACTCTGGCCAACATGACCCTACCCTCTTGCATTAAATAGCACCTTAGTGGATAATCGTGAGTTATGTCACAATCCTGGGATGTCACTTGCACTTTTTTAAAAAAGAAAGAAAGAAATGGAGAGGCATGAAAATGAAAGAATTACAGTTGGAGCCCCATATCTACTGGCGATTGGCTCCAAACCCATCCAAACTGTAGATTTCAGTATCTTTCTCTGTTTCTCATCATAAAAGGGAAAGAAATCAAACTATTTTAGTTACATTGACAGAAGTGGCCTCTACAAGGGGCCACAGACCATATTATGTATTCTTCACTAGCCACTATAGATAGCAAGGTCTCTGGCTCCCTCAAGTGCCTGGTTTTCATCTTTATTTACTATCTTCCTATTAATTTATTGGGTTTCTATACTGCCCATCCGGCAACAGGGCCACTCTGGGTGGTTTACAACAATAATCCAAGTACAGAAGAAAAGAAGTGGTTCTACAAACACATTTAGAAATAGTTTTTCTAGATCTTTCCCCCTTGTAATGTTTTCAGTATTTTCAGACCGTAGATCAATGAAACCAAGGTCACTGATCTTGTAGTTTCTGAAGTCTTCCTCGACTGCAGAGCATGGAAAATGAAAGAGAGGAGCCAGGATATAGCAACAGTTTAAAAAAAATGCCTGGCCTGCAAACAGTTTAGTTAATTAAGCAATAGGAAGTCTCCCAAGGCGATTGCCCAAGTGGTGGGAAGCCCCTAATACCCAGCGGAGAGATAACTTGGCTGTCATTCTTTGGGATGTTGGGATGACAAGGTGTTCAGGAAAAGATGACCTGCGCTTGGAGTGGTGTTTGCATGTATGATGCCTCCTTCTGTTCTTCTCCCGGTGCGCTTTGACTTTGGTGGGAGGAGGAAGCTGCCAGAGGAAAACAAGAGAAGCAACAGATCTGAGCACCCACAGGATCTCATATCTAGCCCAGCTCCCCTCTTATCCCAATCTTAAGAACCTAAGAACCTAAGAAGAGCCATGCTGGATCAGGCCAAAGGCCCGTCTAGTCCAGCTTCCTGTATATCTCACAGTGGCCCCACCAGATGCCTCTGGGAGCGCACGAGACTAGATCTCTGTCTCCAGATACTACTCCTTTGCATCTGGCCCTTGAAGAACCCCGGTTTTAAGGCTGGAGATTACACATCCCCATCATGGTTTGAAACCTGTGATGGACTTTTCCTCCAGGAATCTGTCCAGTCCCCTTTTGAAGGCATCCTGACCTGGACTTGACGTTCTTTTAACATCCATATTATGCTCAACACAGCGAGAACCAGGTACATGAGGACCAAGAGCAGAGCCATGGTCCTGATGTGGCGCTGGTGAAAAATTCACCTGCTATGAAAGCCAGGCTCCAGGCTGGGGGATTTTTAAGGCACCTCTGGTGACCTCACGCCGGCATCACAAAAGGTCCTTTGCCCCCGAAAACAAAGCACCTCTGGGTTCACCGGGCAACCGCTGCCTGGGCTGTCTCCATGGTCCCGTCCCATCTTTGAAATATTGTATGTTTAAGCTGACTTTGTCTGTTTTTGAAGGTTTTATCAAGAACAGGAATGTTGGATGGAAAGTTGTTGCAAACACCAGCTAATACTAGTTACCATACAATAGCAGATGTGTAAAGAAGAACCTTTGGAGGCCCATAACTCACAGGGTCAGCATAAGAACATAAGAAGATCCCTGCTGGATCAGGCCAAAAGCCCATCTAGTCCAGCTTCCTGTCTCTCACAGTGGCCCCAAGAGATGCGTCTGGGAGCGCACGAGTGGTCTCTTCATACCACTCCCCTGCATCTGGCTCTCGAAGTACCCTGGTTTTAAGCCCGGAGAACACACATCTCCATCATGGTTTGTAAGACCTGTGATGGACTTCTCCAGGAATCTGTCCAATCCCCTTTTGAAGGCATCCAGGCCAGATGCCATCACCACATCCTTGTGGCAGGGAGTTCCACAGAGTAACAACACACTGGGTGAAAAAATATTTTCTTTTGTCTGTTCTCACTCTCCCAACCCTCACTTTGAGGGGATGTCCCCTAGTTCTGGTATTTTGTGAGAGGGAGAAGAGTGTCCCTCCATCCACTTTACTCATGCCCTGCATTATTTTGTACGTCTGAATCATATCCCCCCTCAGGCGCCTTTTTTCCAGACTAAAGAGCCCCAAATGCTGTAGCCTTTCCTCATAAGGGAGGTGCCCCAGGCCCGTAATCATTTTAGTCGCTCTCCTTTGGCCATCGAGCCCAACCTCCCTCCTCAAGGCAGGAATCCAGATCAAAGCAGAGCCAACAGGTGGTGGCCTGGAGACTTGGGCTGCATTGATCATGTTTTCATTCATATATACAGTGGACCCTTGTATAACAAACAGTTTGTATAACATAAAATTTGTACAACATAAAAAATCCAGGAGATAGGAGAAATTTGCTTAACATAATTGCCTATGGGGCAAATCTGTACAACATAAAATTGGGATCACTCTGTTTTCAATGCATTCCTATGTGAAATTTGTATAAAGGAAAAATTGCTTAACATAATTTCCTTTGGAATGAATTAATTCCTTTATACAAGGTACCACTGTATTTGACCTGCATGGCATTTTCCGTAGGGGAATTTATGGCACGTGTTGCTTCACCCAGAAACCACTAGATGGACTCAGAAACTGTGCTAAATAAAGAAAGAGCACAAAGAAAGAAGAGCTCATTTAAGTCCAAGAGGACACCGGCATGGTTAACGAGTGGAGTTAGAGAGGCTAAAGCACAAGGAGAGGTCCTTCTGTAAATGGAAATCCTCCCCAAATGAGGAAAATAAAAAGGAACACAAACTCTGGCAAAAGAAATGTAAAAAGATGATAAGGGAGGCAAAGAAAGACTTTGAGGAACGCATGGCTAGCAATATAAAGGGTAATAATAAAAGCTTCTTTAAATATGTTAGAAGTAGAAAACCTGCCAGAGAACCAATTGGGCCTCTGGATGGTGAGGGAGGAAAAGGGGAGGTTAAGGAGGACTTGGACATTGCAGAGAAATTGAATGAGTTCTTTGCGTCTGTCTTCACGACAGAGGACCTTGAGCGGATTCCGCTGCCTGAGCCACCCCTCTTGACTAAAGAATTAAATCAAATACAGGTTAAAAGAGAGGAGGTTTTAGGACTAATTGATAAATTGAGGTTATTAGGGAACTGTATATGCAACTTGTCTCTTAAAACGGCCACAGTGCCGGAGGACTGAAGGATAGCAGATGTCACACCAATTTTTAAAAAAGGAAGGAGGGGGGACCCAGGAAACTACAGGCCGGTTAGCCTTACATCTGTCCCAGGGAAGATGGTGGAAAGCCTCATCCAAGACAAAATCTTAAAACACATAAAAGAACAAACCTTGCTGAGAGAAAATCAGCATGGCTTCTGTAAGGGTAAATCTTGTCTGACAAACCTCTTAGAATTTTTTGAAAAGGTCAAAAGGCAAAATACCAGAACTAGGGGACATACACTCAAATTGAGTGCTGGGAGAGTAAGAACTGACAAAAGAAAATATTTTTTCACCCAGCGCGTTGTATGTCTATGGAACTCCCTGCCACAGGATGTGGTGATGACATCTGGCCTGGATGCCTTCAAAAGGGGATTGGACAGATTCCTAGAGGAAAAGTCCATCACGGGTTACAAACCATGATGGAGATGTGTAATCTCTAGGCTTTAAACCAGGGTACTTCAAGGGCCAGATGCAGGGGAGTGGTATCAGGAGACAGATATCTAGTCTCATGCGCTCCCAAACACATCTGGTGGGGCCGCTGTGAGATACAGGAAGCTGGACTAGATGGGCCTTTGGCCTGATCCAGCATGGCTCTTCTTATGTTCTTATGTTCTTATGTTCTTAAAGTTAACTATGTGCTCCAGATTACTCCTCCAAGGCTTTGCTGTAGAAAGAAAGAAAGAAAGAAAGAAAGAAAGAAAATGATTTCTGAGAGTTAGAAGGGTTTTGTTGCGTGACAATAGTTACTACAGGGTGCCTTGTTTCAGAAAAGGAAGCGGGACGGAAGAATGACAAGGGAAAACACCACCCCAGCACCGGGTACAAGATTGTATTTGTCACGCTTAGACCCCGTTTAAGGGGCGTGGTCGCGACAATTTTCTGTAGTTGCACAACGGACATGAAGTAACTTTTTTTGTACCACTCCTAAACGCAACACTTACAGAGACAAAACAGACGTGAAGTAACTGCCTAAATTACACTTATTGGTTAGGCAAATTTCTGCTCCTTGCACCAGGAGATTTGTGGCACAGCAGTTAAACTGCAGTACTGCAGTGAAGACTCTGCCCACAACCTGAGTTATATCCCAGGCTCAGGTCAAGGGCACGAGGTTCACTCAGCCTTCTAAACTTCCAAGGAAAGATGGAGAAGGGAAATAATATGTAGCCTTTCCCAAAGGTGGAACTTAAGTCTTTAGGAAAACCAGAACCAGGGGCTGCAGAAGGAGCTCCCTCTTCACCACCAGCCCCAACCCACCACCAGCATAAGAACATAAGAACATAAGAAGCCATCTAGTCCAGCTTCCTGTATCTCACAGCGGCCCCACAAGATGCCTCTGGGAGCGCATGAGACTAGATATCTGTCTCCTGATCCCACTCCCCTGCATCTGGCCCTTGAAATACACTGCTTTTAAGCCTGGAGATTACCCACCTCCATCATGGTTTGTAACCTGTGATGGACTTTTCTTCCAGGAATCTGTCCAATCCCCTTTTGAAGGCATCCATGCCAGATGCCATCACCACATCCTGTGGCAGGGAGTTCCACAGACTAACAACGTGCTGGGTGAAAAAATATTTTCTTTTGTCTGTTCTTACTCTCCCAGCCCTCAATTTGAGTGGATGTCCCCTCGTTCTGGTATTTTGTGAGAGGGAGAAGAGCTTCCCTCTATCCACTTTACTCATGCCCTGCATTATTTTGTACGTCTCAATCCTATCCTCCCTCAGGCGCCTTTTTTCCAGACTAAAGAGCCCCAAATGTTTTAGCCTTTCCTCATAAGGGAGGTCCCCTCCAGCCCAGTAATCATTTTAGTTGCTCTCTTCTGCACCTTTTCCAGTTCCACTATGTCTTTTTTGAGACGCGGAGACCAGAATTGTACACAATACTCCAGGTGGGGCCTTAGTATCGTTTTGTATAATGGCATTATAATTTGTATAATGGCATTATAAACCACGGCTCACCCGCTCCTTCCTCCCTTCAGAGAGGAGGACCACGACCCGCTCCTGGCGTTTGCGGCCAGTCCGACCCATTCGCTGCACGAGATGCACGGGGCTTCTCTGAGCATCAAAACAGGCAGTGAGGTCCAGCCCTTCTTCCCCAACGCAGGTGGAGACCAGTGTGTTGTAGCCGCCCTCACAGAAGCGCGTCACCACCTGAAAAAGGAGGAGGAGGAGGAGGAGGAGGAGGAGGAGGAGGAGGAGGGAGGAGGAGGAGGAGGAGGAGGAGGAGGAGGAGAAGGAGAAGGAGAATTCAAACTCTCCAGGTGAGCTTTGCTGAAGCCCTTTGGGTCCAAGCCCCAGAGTTTCCAAGGGAGGCCAACCCATGCTCCAGCCCAAGGGGTCCTGCCCTGCAACCGGAGCCCGGCTTTGGGGAGAAGTGAGGAGAAGTGAAGGAAAGCATGAGGGTTGCAACTACGGCCCCAGTCTCACATCCCTTTAAAAGCAGTTTAAATTACTAGATAAACTGTGTCTAAAAATGCTGTCCCCACGGCCACTGGGCTTTTTGTGGGGGGGAATAAAACCCAGTAGTGCTCCCTTAAGCGAGGTTTCTAAGACTTACCCAAGAGGTAGGGAATTTTTTGCCTCGCTTTGACAATCCAGCTTTTAAGGAGGCAGACGCCATGGGACCACACAGATGATCTGGGTTTCTTTTTCTTTCTTTCTTCATATGTCGATGTTGGCCTTCATTTCATCTTGCAGTTTCTGGGGGTGCTCTGGAAACCTTGGCTTCCATCTCCTGGATACAGAAGGAGGTCCACGTGTCCGTGGTTGCAACTTAGGGCTTGAAGCCAGTGTGGCATGGCCAACTGAGCAATGAACTAGGAACCAGAAGCCATGGTTTTATTAAGGCTTTTCCAGCCAGGTGTCTCTGCCACAGCTGTGACACCATTCATTGGTCGGCATCGCAATCGATATTTAAGCGTGAGCAACGGCAGGATTTGCTAGGGCAATTTGCCAGCACCTCGTGCACTTGGGAGTCCCACATGCAGACATGATACAGGATCCTGGCCCAGACAACAAAGTACGTAAACTTTGGCCCACATTCTTACCCCTCAAGGAATCCAGGGTGTGGGTATGTGTTTAACAGATTGTCCAGCTTTAGTTAGGGTAACTCCTTCTGAAGCAGAGCCTAGATCCAATAGAGCCTGAAGCAAAAATAACAAAGCTGAGACCGTACGGCTTTGGCCAAACTGTGAGATGGGGTGGGTGGGGGTGGGACACCCATGAAATAGGGAAAAGTGGGAAGCAGCAGGGAAAGAGGAAGATGGATGTGAGATGGATCAACTCAATAAAGGAAGCCACCGCCTTGAACCTAAGCAGGGCTGTAAATGACAGTGCATTTTGGAGGCCACTCATTCATAGGGCCATAAGAACATAAGAAGAGCCATGCTGGATCAGGCCGAAGGCCCATCTAGTCCAGCTTCCTGTATCTCACAGCGGCCCCACCAGATGTGTTTGGGAGCGCATGAGACTAGATATCTGTCTCCTGATACCACTCTCCTGCATCTGGCCCTTGAAGTACCCTGGTTTAAACCCTGGAGGTTACACATCTCCATCATGGTTTGTAACCTGTGATGGACTTTTCCTTCAGGAATCTGTCCAATCCCATTTTGAAGGCATCCAGGTCAGATGCCATCACCACATTGTGTGGCAGGGAGTTCCATAGGCTTACAACGCGCTGGGTGAAAAAATATCTTCTTTTGTCAGTTCTTACTCTCCCAGCCCTCAATTTGAGTGTATGTCCCCTAGTTCTGGTATTTTGGGAGAGGGAGAAGAGCTTCCCTCTATCCACTTTACTCATACCCTGCATTATTTTGTATGTCTCAATCATATCCCCCCTCAATCGCCTTTTTTCCAGACTAAAGAGGCCCAAATGTTTTAGCCTTTCTTCATAAGGGAGGTGTCCCAGCCCAGTAATCATTTTAGTCGCTCTCTTCTGCACCTTTTCCAGTTCCACTATGTCTTTCTTGAGATGCAGTGACCAGAATTGTACACAATACTCCAGGTGGGGCCTTACTATTGTTTTGTATAATGGCATTATAATGTTGGCTGTTTTATTTTCAATCCCCTTTTTGATAATCCCTAGCATGGAATTGGCCTTCTTGACCGCTGCCACACATTGGGGAGACACCTTCATGGAGCTGTCCACCAACACACCAAGATCTCTTTCCTGATCCGTCACAGATAACTCAGAGCCCATGAGTTGATAGATGAAGTTTGGATTTTTTGCCCCAATATGCATTACTTTACATTTGGTTACATTAAAACGCATTTGCCATTTCTCAGCCCATTCCCCCAGTTTGGAGAGATCCTTCTGGAGCTCTTCACAATCTTCTCTGGTTTTTACCACACGGAAAAATTTTGTGTCATCGGCAAACTTGGCCACCTCACTGTTTATCCCTATCTCCAGGTCATTTATGAACAGATTGAAAAGCACCGGTCCCAGGACAGAGCCCTGGGGCACACCGCTTTTCACTTCTCTCCATTGTGAAAATTTCCCATTGACACCTACTCTTTGTTTCCGGGATCTCAACCAGTTCTCAATCCATAAGAGGACCTGCCCTCTTATCCCCTGACTGTGCAATTTTCTCAGCAGCCTTTGGTGAGGGACTGTGTCAAAAGCCTTTTGAAAATCCAGATAGACTATATCAACCAGTTCACCCAAATCCACGTGCCTGTTGACCTTTTCAAAAAATTCTAAGAGGTTTGTCAGACAAGATTTACCCTTACAGAAGCCATGCTGATTTTCTCTCAGCAAGGTTTGTTTTTTTATGTGTTTTAAGATTTTGTCTTGGATGAGGCTTTCCACCATCTTCCCTGGGACAGATATAAGGCTAACCGGCCTGTAGTTTCCTGGGTCCCCCCTCCTTCCTTTTTTAAAAATTGGTGTGACATCTGCTATCCTCCAGTCCTCCGGCACTGTGGCCGTTTTAAGAGACAAGTTGCATATAACCGTTAAGAGATCTGCAATTTCATTTCTCAGTTCCCTAATAACCCTTGGGTGGATGCCATCTGGGCCAGGTGACTTGTTAATCCTCAATTTATCAATTAGTCCTAAAACCTCCTCTCTTTTAATTCTTTAGTCAAGAGGGGCAGCTCAGGCAGCGGAATCCGCTCAAGGTCCTCTGTCGTGAAGACAGACGCAAAGAACTCATTCAATTTCTCTGCAATGTCCAAGTCTTCCTTAACCTCCCCTTTTCCTCCCTCACCATCCAGAGGCCCAACTGGTTCTCTGGCAGGTTTTCTACTTCTAACATATTTAAAGAAGCTTTTATTATTACCCTTTATATTGCTAGTCATTCGTTCCTCAAAGTCTTTCTTTGCCTCCCTTATCATCTTCTTACATTTCTTTTGCCAGAGTTTGTGATCCTTTTTATTTTCCTCATTTGGGGAGGATTTCCATTTACAGAAGGACCTCTCCTTGCGCTTTAGAGCCTCTCTAACTCCACTCGTTAACCATGCCGGTGTCCTCTTGGACTTAAATGAGCTCTTCTTTCTTTGTGGTATGCACTTGTGCTGGGCCTCTATTATTGTTGTTTTAAACAGGCTCCATGCACTCTGAAGAGATTGGATTCTTCTATCCTTCCCCTTCAGTTTCTCTCTAACTAGTTTCCTCATCTGAGGGAAGTTTGCCCTTCGAAAATCAAGGGTTTTTATGTCTTATTTGGTTGACACTCTTCCTCCGACATGCATGGCAAAGGTAATAGCAGCATGGTCACTGTTCCCCAGAGGCTCAGTGACATTCACACCTCTGACCAGGTCCTGAGTATCACACAATATTAGATCCAGAGTTGCCTGTTCTCGGGTGGGCTCCGTGACAAGTTGCTCGAAGGCACAGTCGTTCAGCAAGTCGAGAAACCCAGTTTCTCTTTCTTGCCCGGCGCTCGCATTGGCCCAGTCAATGTGGGGATAATTGAAGTCCCCCATGATTACTATGCTATCCCTTTTAGCCACTTCCATGATTTCTCTCCTCATTTCAAGGTCCCCCTCAAGTTTCTGGTCTGGTGGACGATAGAATACTCCAACGATCACATCACTCCTTGGACCTGGTAGTTTAACCCACAGTGATTCTATGGTGGAGTCAGACCCTCTGTCAATCTCCATTCTGCTGGATTTTACCCCTTCTTTGACATAGATGGCCACTCCTCCTCCAACCCGCCCCCCTCTATCTCTTCTATAGAGTTTATAGCCTGGGATTGCTGTATCCCACTGGTTTTCCGCATTCCACCAGGTTTCTGTTATGGCTATTATATCAATGTTATCCCTAGCTGCCAAATGTTCAAGTTCTCCCATCTTTGCTCGGAGGCTTTGAGCATTGGCGTAGAAGCACCTGTACAGTGGGTCCCGCAACAACAGCTGCTGCCTTGTTCTATTCGCCCCACAGCTTTTATTTTCAGTAGATGAACTGTCACATTCCGTTATTCTCCCGGTGCTAATACCTATACCTGCTATGTCTTCTCTATGTGATTCTCTACCCTCTCCAACCTCATTCCCCGAGGATGAGGTGTTCCGAACCGGATGCCACTCAGCTCCTGTCGGCTTTCCCCCAGTTATCAGTTTAAAAGCTGCTCTGCTGCCTTTTTGAGGTTGAGTGCCAGCAATCTGGTCCCATCATGATTCAAGTGCAACCCATCCCTCCTGAACAGGTTTAGCTTGTCCCAAAATGTTCTCCAGTTCCTGACAAATCTAAAGCCCTCCTCTCGACACCATCGCCTCATCCACGCATTGAGGCTTCTGAGTTCTGCCTGTCTGGCGGGTCCTGCACGAGGAACAGGTAGCACTTCTGAAAATGCTACCTTGGAAGCCCGGGTCTTCAATCTTCTACCTAGCAACCTGAATTTGGCTTCCAAGACTGACCGCTTGGCCTTCCCGACATCATTGGTACCGACGTGTACCATGACCACTGGCTCCTTCCCAGTTCTCTCTAACAAGCTATCTATATTTCTGGTGATGTCTGCAACCTTTGCACCCGGCAGGCAAGTGACCATATGGTTATCATGCTCCTCACAAATCCATCCCTCCGTATTTCTAATGATAGAATCCCCTAGCACAATGAGCTTCTCTCCTGCAGCCTGGTCATCAACATGTACCTGATCTTGTATCTCATCAATAGTGATGAGGGAGAGATCCTCCGGTGGAACCAATTCTTCCTCTATGTGTGCCTCATGAGGTGTGCTGAGGGAAAGAGCTTCAAACTGATTGTGCAAGATGAGACTCTCTGAGCGATGCCTTGGCCTTCTACTCCTTTGAGTCACATTCCTCCACCCATCCACCTCCTGAGTTGCGGGAGTGACTTCCTCCTCTGAAGTGTGCCCTGTCTCCTCTTGGACCTGGATAGTCTGTTCCGCTCTGTCCAGGAACCGCTCAAGCTCCTTAATATGTTGCTGGTCGGATATGCGAGCCTCCAGCTGCTGGACCTTCTCTTCCAATAGCGCCACCAGCTTGCACTTGCAGCAGATGTAGTTCTGCACACGCTCTGTCAAGATAACAAACATGGCACAAGTACTGCAGGTAACTACAGCTGCTCCCTGCAACTCCATTTTAACGAGTGCAATAAAATGTATTGAAGGTCT
>JAPFRF010000001.1:212858687-212868865 GCA_029282475.1 Phrynocephalus forsythii
GGGATGCTAGAGACACACAAATGTCCCTTCTCGTCTTCCTCCTCCCCGGGGCCGACTCATAAGAATCCGCAATCTTCTCCACTCCACAGAGCTGTTAGATTCGAACTCACGCCACCCCACAACTAGTTTTCTCTTCTTACCAGATTTCTTTTGCGCAGTCCTCTCCAATTCCTCCTGCCGGCACTTGGTTTTCTCTCATGTCCAGTAGCCCATCCAGTACTGACAAAGTGAACCTCCTCACAAATTTGAGGGTCCGGACTAGGTTCAATTAATCAGCACAGACTTCTTACCGTGACCTGAGTCAGACTCTACAAGCCTCTTTAGCAGCGGCAAAATTCCCCAGCATCTCCACCAAATGAAAGGAATGAATTCAATTTATGGGGTTCATTGCCGGCGTGCTAATAGCTTTGTAGAATGCAACAAGCAATCTGAGTCTTTTTAGACAGAAAAGAAGATTTATTGATTGCAATCAGGGCACTTCCACACTTTTGCTGGTGAGAAGTCCCACCCAGAAAACGAAAGGAGATATTTTTATAAGGTTTTTCCAGCACTCTTTCCCCTCCGCCCATCCGAATTTACGTCATATACATTTGTTACATGCATCAAACACTAATTGACATCTTTGGTCATTTATTTTGTATTCCTGACACCAATTAAATGTCTTAATTGCTGTGGTGTTTGAACTGACTCACACAGACTAGTACCGTGATGTATGCCAGCTGCTGAACTCTCGGAACAGAGATAAAACTTTTCTTGGCTGACGTATATGCAATTAGCTGTGTAGAGCTTCAAAGCTACGAAAATAATTAGACTGCTGGCTCAGCCAAATTTTGTAACAGAAGTCCCCCCCCCTCTTAGTGGCCGGAAAGGCTTGACCAGCGTTTGCAGGAATAAAGAATACATGTGTGAATAATAATATAAATGAAATATATATATATATATGTATGCTTAGTAACATCATTACCTCTAAATATATAATTTGTGTGGCTTATACTTTGCAAGGCATAGCCTGAAATATCCCATATAATACAGGGTATAGCTTGGGATATAGATTGCCATGAGGTTTGTCTCTATAGGCTTTTATCCATACCCTTTAAAAGAACACACACAGGGGAGAAACCATATGAATGCATGGAATGTGGAAAGAGCTTCAGTCAGACCAGTTCACGTAGTTCCCATCAAATAACACATACAGGAGAGAAACCATATAAATGCATGGAATGTGCAATGAGCTTCAGCCAGAGCAGTCACCTAAGAACCCATAAAAAAACCACACAGGGGAGAAACCGTATAAATGTATGGAATGTGGAAAGAGCTTCAATGAGAGCAGTTCACTGAATTCCCATCAAAGAATTCACACAAGGGAGAAACCACATAAATGCATGGAATGTGGAATGAGCTTCAGACGTCGCAGTCACCTAAGTCGCCATAAAAAAACACACAGAAGGGAGAAACCATATGAATGCATGGAATGTGGAAAGAGCTTCAGTCGGAAGGATGCCCTTCGTTTTCATCAAAGAACACATACAGGGAAAAAACCATATGAATGCCAGGAATGTGGAAAGAACTTCAGTCGTAAGGATATCCTTAGTTCTCATCAAAGAACTCACACAGGGGAGAAACCATTTAAATGCATGGAATGTGGAAAGAGCTTCAGTCAGAGCAGTCAGTTAAGTACCCATAAAAAACTCACACAGGGGAGAAACCATATAAATGCATAGAATGTGGAAAGAGCTTCAGTAAGAGCAGTCACCTTAGTTCCCATCAAAGAAAGCATACAGGGGAGAAACCATTTAAATGCAGGGAATGTGGAAAGTGCTTCAGTCAGAGGAGTCACTTAAGTACCCATAAAAAAAAACTCACACTGGTGAGAAACCATATAAATGCATGGAATGTTGAAAGAGCTTCGGACGTAGCAGTAGCCTTATTTCCCATCAAAGAACACATACAGGGGGGAAACCATTTGAATGCCAGGAATGTAAAAGGAGCTTCAATCATAAGGATGCCCTTGGTTCTGATCAGGGAACACATACAGGGGAGAAACTATTTAAATGCATGGAATGTGGAAAGAGCTTCAGTCAAAGCCCTAACCTAAGTTCCCATAAAAAAGTCACACTGGTGAAAAAATATGAACATATGAGGAATTTAGATTTAGATTCCCTCAGAGTTGTTACTTAATTTTACTTAAGGGGTCAGATTGTAAGGGAGGACATTTGACTAATTATATATTTATAAATATATATGGCTGCTTCACTAACCACAGGTATGGACAAGCCCTCATGTATTCAACAACAATGTATTCTAAGCAATACATATATATATATAGCCACACTAGTGACACGAATAATGTAGTTATATTCACTTAAGCACTCCACGTATATATATATATATATATATATATATATATATATATATATATATATATACATATATGTATCACATACACATGTATCTACAGTTGTATTCTTGTAAACTTAGAATCTTTGGTCAAGCCTTTCCGGCTAGAATAGAGAAAGGAACTTCCGCAAAGTCAGCTAAGGCAATTATGAATTCAAGGATCCAATTAAGTTCCTAAGCTTTGAGGATCACACACTAGCAATTAACGTGTGTCCAAGGCGTACCAGGGAGGCCTTATCTCAGCGTCTGGGGTTTGTAACTGTCAAATGTCCAAGGACATAAGGATGATCCTACCCTCCCTGCCTGTGAGGGAGGAGATCAAACGTACCAGTTAGAACTTTTAGGCAAGTGTCAGGAATACAAAATAAATGACCAAAGATGTCAATTAGTGTTTGATGCACGTAACAAATGTATATGACGTAAATTCGGATGGGCGGAGAGGAAAAGAGTGCTGGAAAAACCTTATAAAAATATCTCCTTTCGTTTTCTGGGTGGACTTCTCACCACCAAAAAGTGTGGAAGTGCCCTGATTGATCAATCAATAAATTCTCGTCTCCTGAGACTCAGACTTGGTCTTTTGCAGCCCATGAAGCGCAGGCACGCTGGCACGGGACCCTCATAAATTTAAATTCCTTACATTTCTGGTGGAGATGCCGGGGAAAGTGCCACTGCCCCAGCGCTCTTGGGAGTCTGACTTAAATCACAGTAAGAATTCATGCTGACCCTGGAACAAATCTAGTCCGGACCCTCTGATTTTGAGAGGAGACTTGTTCTATCAGCATTGGACACAATACTGTTATTTAAGGAGAAAACAAAGCCGGCAGAACAACAGAGGAACTGAAAGAGGACTGCGCAAAAGAAATCTGGTAAGAAGAGAAAACTAGTTGTGGGGTGGCGTGAGTTCGAATCTAACAGCTCTGTGGAGTGGAGAAGATTGCGGATTCTTATGAGTCGGCCCCGGGAGGGGGAGGAAGACGAGAAGAGACACTTGTGTGTGTCTCTAGCATCCCGCGGACCAGGGAGGACTCAGAGTTGAGAGACTCTGAGGTCCCCGAGGGTGGAGGAGAGCTCCTCTCGAATAACCCTAGTGTCCCCCTCCCCAAGTGTTTGAAGAATTAGAAGCAGAGCACTGCTCTGGCTTCCTCAGAGGATTTACTGATGTTTAAATATATATGTGGGTGTTAAGTTGAATTCTTTTTGGTAACCACAGGAAGTGGCCATTCCCTGTGTCTTAAGCAGGGGGCAAAGACTGGCAATCTTTGCCCCACAATACCAACGAAGTTCCACCATCTTCGTTTGATTTTAGAGAAGTTAGAAAGATCTATTCTCAGGCAAGGGATCGCAGTTAACTGGGGAAACAGAAATGTGGGAGAGTTGTGTATGGTTGCTGAATCACATGTTGGCGTGTATGATGTGCATTTGATTGTTGAGGTGTGAGTCCGTTTGATGCTTGTGTGGGAGAAATCATAGGAACACAGTTAGACCTTTAAAGTAAGCCTATGGGGATAAATTAGTGCAGTTTATGCACCCCCTTTTTGATGTGCGATGTGGTAACATTGGAATTCTGCCACCAGAAGTAATGATTTTAGTATTAAATGGAACATGAGTAAGCTTTAAGAAGAACCCCTCTAACTAGGATGAGGCAGGACTTTACCATCTCAAATTAAGATTCTAGCCCTCAGGGAGGACAGACCAATTATGACCTGCTAGCAAGAGGTGTGTGAATGTACAAGGACGTGCTTAGTTAATTAATATAAGAGACTAAAAACTCTGCCAACTAGGAGACCCCTCCAGCAATTTTGATAATACCAGGGGGAATATGGGCAGTGAGAAAAATACTTTTGAATACTCAGGGATAAACAACATCCCGCATATTTTGTGACTGGCTGGTCACGCAACAAAATTTACCAGCTGAAGGGATATTTTACAAGGAAAAAAAAATAGTAGAAGGAAGGCAGCAAGACAGAAGTGGGATGGATAGGTATGATGTTGGGGGAACAGGAGGAGAGCACGGAGCATTGAGGGGACAGGAAGTGCTAGATGGGGGATGCGTACCCCTGAATTGCCTTATTCAAGCATTCAGGAGGTACTTCCATCCCGCTACGCCAATGCCCAACTCCTTGGATATGGAAGCTTTAAACAGAACTAAGGGTTGCTATGCACCACATGAGGAGACAGGTAGGGACGTTATTTCTGAACTATTAATAGTCAAAAGCAGGGAAATCAAATCTTAGTATCAACTGGTGTATGTGCTTGATGTGTAATTAATTGAGTGTGAGACCGTTTGGTATGCGGGAGAATTTATGAGCATACTACTAAACCTTTAACAAAAAGGTAGATGGGCATAACTTAATTCAGCTTCTGTGCCCTTTGTTAAGGAACCCTTTGGCAAGATTGGCACATTGCCATAAGGAGACCTGATTTTGATATTGAATGCAACAAATGTAAATTTCAAGAAAGTCCCCTCTGACAAAGGCAGGACTTTAACATCCCAAAGATTAAGTTTCTAGCCCTCAAAAGGGGAGGGTGGCAAGCCACGTATTGCCTGTTAATATGTCCAGAGGCAGTAAAAATCACCCAAAATGAGAAGACCCCAATTTTATAAACCAGGGAAGTATAGACACTGCAAGAAGATATTTTGAATACTCAAGCCGCATGTTTTGTATAACTTAGCCTGGCTTGTTACACAACATAATTCACCACCTATAGGGACATTTTAAGAAGAAATCATCACAGGGCGTTTGAGAAATACGTTTTGTTTTTTTTAGCACGGCCGGTCCCATGGGTGAAATGAACATCCACCCCTTTTCAGACCGACTATGTGCTCTGAAAAGACAGCTAGCATTTTTGTACTCATAGCCCAGCGAGCTAGGAATTAAAAAACCAAGTGATAACATCATTCCTTAAGATTTTGCACCTAAAAGGCTTAGGGCAGCCTTTCCCCCCTCCCCTTGCAAGTAAGCCCTGGCTGGAACCATAAGACAATTTAATTTGGAACAAGGAGATTCTTAGGAGCAACTGAAAATAGAATTCCCTCCCATCTCCTACCTAGATCAGGACCTTGGAGATGCCATTAGAACGGGGAGAGGAAAGGAGAGAAAGAGACAGAGAGAGAAGGAGGGAATGAGAGAGAGAGAGAGAGAGAGAAAAGAAATAGTTAAAGGAAACGAGGTAGAAGGAAAGTGTAAGTCAGGGACGAGAATGGGCAGGGTTCATGATGGGCAGACTGAGGCAGCAACCCACAGAACGTACCAGCAATTGAGAAGCAGAGGCTCTATTTGTATCCCATTACATTATTTAATCCAAGCTTTTAGACAGTTCCTATTTCCCCAACAAAATTTGTCTAAATCTCTGAATATGGAATCTTTATCCAAATCCCTTGTAGTACGTCAGCTCCATGAGGAAAACGAAGGGCCTGAGACTTCTGTGCTGGAAGTGGTCCAAAGCAGGGACTCCCCTTCCTCTTTTTAAAGCAGCTGCTAACAGGTTTTTGAGAGCAGGACAAGGTTTTTTTATTTATTTAGAATACGAAGGGTTCTTAAAAGCCGCCAAAAAGGTAAAAATAACATAAAATAAAATCATTTTTCTTGTTCTCACACTCTGGCTGGAAACGCCTGTGACATTTTTTTTTTTTTTAGGCGTATCAATAACGCGGGGTCTCACACTCTGGCTCTTGTTTCTTTGTACGAGAGCCATGCATCCCAAATTAGGCTTAAGTAGATAACTTCACAAACCACAGGGATAATAGGTTGCCTTAATTAGTTTAGTGCCCTTTTTCACCTAATTACAGGGTAATTGAAGGGGCTCACCTTCCTGCCTCAGGCTGTGTAATGCAGCCTGCGGGGGAGAATTCAAAAGTCCATTGCCCCGCCTTCCTTTTTCTGCCTTCACCCCCTCCTTCCCCTTCACAAAGTTGACCCCATCCCTCTTCCCTCAGGAATTTCAAGCATGCTGGCAACCAGCCTGATTTTTTTACACCTCTTTCACATCCTATATTCCTAAAAATCTCGAGCAGACGTTCTCCTTTTTGACTTAATAATGCTCACCTAGCCTTATTTCCGTCTGAGTTTTTTTAACCCTTTCCTTTCCAAGTAGGACACCTGCTGGAAATAGACTCTTAGTTACTTGATAGCTATTAAACTACTATCAGCCTTTTTTCCTCTCTTTCTATCTATGTGTGGTCAAGCAGTTTGTGCCATGGCATGTGTCACTCCTAACCAGCCAGCAGAGACACTAGGAGAGGGCTTCCTGCCTTTTTCCCCCCTCTTTTTCTCTCTATTGTTTTGTGGGGGGAATGGGGGCTTTTGCAAGCACCTGACTTTTACTTTGAGGTGAGGCTGACAGGCCAGCAACTTCACCCTTTTTATACCCTTTTGCGCCAGCATGGAGAACTAGCTGTTTTTGAACCTGGTGACATCGTCACTATTTTTAAACCCATGGCAGATGCCAACATGTGTGAGGCTGTGTACTCGTGGGTGTTTGCATGTATTTTTTTCTTGAGTGACAAACCAGAAGAGCTCGTCTTGCCTCGCACACACACACACACCAGCCCCCGACACGCACTAGGACAGATTGGCGCCTTTGCAGCCTTGCAGAGAGACACTAATTCTCTTTTACCATTTTTTTTTCTCGCCGTGCCCTTGGGGACTTGGTAGTAATATGAATGTGGTGCCTGCTCCTATTTTTCCCCAATCCTGTATCAGCCGTACTTTTTCCGAGACTATACCACGCCACATTCCAAGCCCATCTCCCCTGGCGCATTTTGCTTCATGCTCAGAGATCACTTTGCGACCCTGGGACATTTTTGCCTGTTCCATTTTTGATTGTCCCCATGTAGCAGAGCTATTTGACTTTGGGGCTGAGATCTATCTCAGGTGCCTGTTTGGGAACGCCTGAGCCCCTCGCTTGTGAGATCCTGCGAGATCATCTTGCAAGCACTCATCATACACTGCCGACTACAGATGCGTCCTCACCATAAACTTTGGCTTCCCCATTCACAGACTGGTTCTACAAAAACGGAAGCCTTATCCTACCTTTTGCAACATTTTTTTCTCTCCTTCCTGTTTTTAAGACTGTCAGATAGACTGTGCCACCCTGCCTTGCAGCACAAAGACAGCTGCGGGGGCATTTCGTGTGTGTTTGTGTTCTGTGTTTGTCTGTGGTCGTGTGTCTGTTCTTCCCTTACCCAGGTACATCCTGGAGGTCGGGTTTTTGCTCTGGGAAAAACGCCCACCCGTTCTTTATTTTTGGATCACGGAGTCGGTCGGGTTTGGAAAGCTGACGCCGCCGGTCGTAGATGCTCAGATGGGGACCCTCCTGCCCTCCATTCTGCCATCCCTCCTGGACCTCCCCTCCCCGCCTTTGATGCCTTTGATGATGCCATCTTCGTGATGACTTCGCTCCGCGGGTTCGATCGATGTGGGCCCCAGGATCCAGTGATGTCAGCCTTTTCACCCAGCGTGACCCGTACCCCGCGACCGAGAGGGAGTGAGGCCTGACCGGTGACGCCTTCTGCCCTCTGCTGTAGATTGCCCCTATGCCTTAGATGACTTCACCCTGGACGGCGGGCGACAACATGAACCTGACCTGTGGTCACCGCATCCTTGCCCATCCTTCCCCAGATGACAGCGTCGTTTGATACTTGGAGGGTCCCAAAGCAGCCTGCGGATTCACTTTCAACTCAGGTTGACAGATTAAAATCCTGTCTTCCTGTCTCTCATTTTCTCTTTTTTTCTTTTCTTTTCTGTTTGTTTATGGGGGGAGAGAGTGGGTCTGAAACAGCCACTGACTCTTGTTTTGGATTGCGGCCAACAGACTTCACGTCTGCAATTTAACCCCCTTTTCACCGGACAGAGACTTGGGGTTTAAATACTGCTTTCAGACCTTCATTGATGCCTGTGCGCGTGCCCTGGATCACCATGAACTTGTGTTGCCACACACGCACACACCAGCCTCCCAGCATCCGACAAGTGAGCGCTTATTTTTTCTCCTCCTGCGGTAGGCTTCAGAGCAACTTCACATATTTACATTACCCTGGGCTCTATTATGATAGTGTTTATTGTCTATTATTGATAGTCACTGTGAAAACTCTTACTGAAGTGCTTCTCTGGATGTGCCTTTTTATGTAATGATCATGCTTGGCCACTGAAAATGCTTTTTACTCACAAAGCATTGAGTGCCAGAGATTATGACTTGCCTTTCTATGCAATTTGTATTGAATGAGAGACATTTTGGTGCCCGTGGGTGTTCACGAGCCTTTCTACCAAAGAAAAAAGGGCTTTATGAAGTAGCTATATCTACATTATTTTCTTCACCAAAGACACTGATGAACTAATCTTGGCCCCATGTTTACGGGGCAGATTTTTGTGTGTAAACTATCAGCCACAGAGACATTTCTGACCGGATTTCAACGGCTCATTCATGACTTTACCATGAGAAATGTATGGCGCAAGGTGGGTTTTTCTAAGCACCATCTAGATGTGTCTTATGCCTTTTTCAGCCTTCATGATATGTATATTACCTTTATTTAGTATCATTGCAAATGTCTACCAATTGAGAATGCACACACAACTGGGTGATTCTGCACAGCCTGCTATTATCTGAGTTTGAATGCACACCACACACACCTAAATAAGGTTGGAAAAAACCTGGCAAAGTAGCCTGGCCCACATATTTCCTTGGTGGGCTAAGAAGGGCATATTTTCCTTATAAGTATTTGGTTTGCAAAATGAACCTACAGTGTGGTGCTTTGTTAGAATTCAGGGTTCTCAGCCTGACTACCAAACACACAAACACGATATCTCACATGTGCACTGCTGTGGCAGGCAAATTAATTTGGGTTTCATGATTGTCCTAAAATAAGGTAATGAACAAATCTGCTGTTTAAAGCATGTTTAATTATCGCTTTGGGACGGGGATCGTGATATCCAAGTCTATCACAATATTATCAAAAATTCTTATGCCAGCCCCCTTCAACAGTTGAGAATTTGGGATCCTTGAGAAGTGTACAACATGGCCTGGGAGGTTACCTGATACTGCTGTGACCACGATGCATTTCTCCAACAGGGGAAACTTAAATGCTGTGGTCCATGGAACATATCCATCCGTTGCAGTCTGTGGGTCCGACCAGGGGGGGTCTTCTTACATCCCAAGCATGGCAACACTTCATCTGTTAACTTAACATTTTACTCTAGAAAGTGCCCTAGTGAATTAAGGGGTATTCCTTGGCCTTCACCTATTTGATGCGTCCCCTGACTTGAGACGCCACAAATCATTTTATGATAATTCATTTTCTTGAACTGTGCCTATAAGCCCTTTGGGGAAAAAGGACTGAGAATGTTTTCTGACTGCCCTGCCTAAATTTTTGTCAGGAAAATAGAAAGTCCTTCCATGAGCCATGAAGACCATCTCACCCCAGGAATGACATAGGGGGCTCACGCAATGTTCACACTTTTGTACATATACCTTGATATGTTTTGTTCGTCCCTTACAAGTCCATGACGTTTTCTGGGAAATTTACTGGCATAAATTTCCAGAAATCCGTTCAGGGCCGAGTGTAAGGGAGGACATTTGACTAATTATATATTTATAAATATATATGGCTGCTTCACTAACTACAGGTATGGACAAGCCCTCATGTATTCAACAACAATGTATTCTAAGCAATACATATATATATATAGCCACACTAGTGACACGAATAATGTAGTTATATTCACTTACACTCCACGTATATATATATATATATATATATATATGTATCACATACACATGTATCTACA